>JAKCPI010026342.1:0-39702 GCA_023213315.1 Euborellia annulipes | reverse complement strand
AATTTCCAGACTGATTGTGTGGGGCTTAGTAATTTTTATATTTCATTTCTTGATGGCCTGGGGCCAAGTTGTGTGTGTGAATTAAATAAGTATATAATCTGCTCCATCACCATCTCGAAATCTTTTTTTATTTATTTTATTGAATATAATTATAGTTGGTGGCAATGTTGTCTTTCAGATAGTTTTTGATTAAAATAAAATTGTAAACAATTTTTAATAATTTTATATTTTTATATAAAAAATTCGAATATCAAATTTGTGTCAACTCATTGCCATTGACTTTTGCTCGGAGGGATTTGCTTGGGTTAGGTTGGATTATCGCCTTTCAATAAACAAACATGAGTTCGGTATACCATCATCACCTCTGACCCTATAAGAGGTCATTGTACAAAATATTTACTATAATATCAAATGTAATAAATAAAATCTCTCATTAACAAAAACAATTTTGTATCTCAAACTTGGCGCTTCGTATAAGCTGATTGCATTGCCTTGTATTTTATACAAATAATTTATGTATAATACACATCTACTGACAACTCCGCAATATGACTCAATGCTTTGTCATTTGAGCTCACACTGTATGTATCAGTTATATATTGTTTGTAAATATTCAAATAATCTTTTGTTATTTTTGATTTTTCTAACTCAACAATGCTTTCAGCTCAAAATGGACTGATGATGGTTATATTTCATTAAAACCGAAACTGTTTCCTCAATAGAGAGTTTCATTTCGTGGAGACTAACTACCTGGCTGCTTGCTCCTTTATCCTCTTATTATTTTATAATTAAGTTAAACACCCCCGGGACCGGAAAAATAAGCTTTTAATCGAAATCGGCCAAAGAGTACTAGTACTTTACTGATGTACTTTTTCAGTTTTTTTCGATTTTCTCAAAATTTGCTCCAACGATTTTTTTTAAATTCAAAAATCAATTATTTTTTAGATGCTCTTTCAAATGTATATTCTCATTTTGCGATTGAAATCTTCTGAAGACCACTTTACTCTTGTATTTCATAGGGAAGATAAGAGAAATGGTTGCCATGGTAACAAAATATAAATATTTTCCCATACTTATAAATTTTACATCTGAATTCATGTTCCATACTGTCGGGAACTAAATACATGTCGACACAAAAAATCTGGTGTGACAAGCACAGAACACAACTTTCGATTACCGAAGGTAAAGAGAAAGTTGTGTGCTGTGCGCCAGTCACACCAGATTTTTTAAATAGGTGATTTATTTTAGAGATGAGATCTCCTTTCTCGTATTTAATCGTCGACAACTTAAGATGGTTGAGAACCCTGTGGTCTAGGAAATACAATACCAACATTTAAGTCAAGCCAAAAGATCCATTTATTAATTATAGAAAAATGTTGGTTCAGCCGTATGAATGACTACCCTTTAAAAAAAAATTTATTTATATAGATTATTTATAAATCTTATGCAACCTATTTTTCTTAATGTATTCTATTTTCATTTACATCATTTATAAGTAATATATGATCTCTCTCTCTCTCTCTCTAAATTGAATGAAAGGAACAGGTTTGTGTTGTTTTTCTCTCTCTTTCCTTCTTGATGACTAACGGATAAGCCATTCAAGTTTCACCTTCACCTAGAAAATGCACATAGGAGATAAGTGAGCAATGAGAATATAAGAAAAGAAATAGTATAAGAACAAGTGGGCGGAAGGGAATAAGTCAGAAATTGAGGGTGGAACGTGATCTGTTTGCTGATGGATGTGAACTGCCTCCATCATAAAATGAGCAACTGGGAAATTACACCAAGTTTCTCTCTACCTCCTCCTTTTTCTGGCCAAGGGTCTGAATTTTAGCCGAAATTAGTGTAACAAACATTTCATCAGACAATTTTGGGAAAACATTATTAAAAATGTAGGCCTACTACAGTTTTGTAGTTATGGTTTATAGATTTCCTTGGAAATTACTTACTGACATTAATTTTAAACTGGTACAGTTGGCTCTAGTTGAAACATTATGCTTTAATAGGAGAATTAAATTCAAGTATGATACACAAGGTTTTTTGTTTAAATGATTTATTTATTTAACATTAACACTTTATACGTATTTCGACACATATGGTGTCGTGTGTTAAAAGTATAAAGTGTTAATGTTAAATAAATAAATCTCTGAAACAAAAAACCTTGTGTATCATACTTCAATTTAATTCTCCTATTACTGACATATACCTAATTACAGACGTGATTGATGTTTATAGTGCTATAAGTTTCATAATAACACTCGCAGTACATTTATGTAATTTTAATAAGAAAATAATAATTTAATTTAATAGGCTACTACAATTCACAATTATAATGGGATGCATAAATTATTTCATCTTCTTGTTGGGAGGTAACCCAAATGACCAAGTCTAATAAATCGATACTGGTGACCGTAGGCACTAGTTGAAACGTAGCGATATAGGGAATTTAAATTATACAGTTTTGTATTAATATAAACTTCTGAATATGACACAACTAGTGTCGAAATACTTATAAAGTTAATAAAACAATTTAAAAGACTTAACCTAGTGCAGCGTTTTCCAAACTGTGAGGCGCGCCTCCCTAGGGAGGCGCGGACTAGTCTAAGGGGAGGCGCGAATATTGGCCACCAAGATCAATTTTCCAAATGATTGCTAGTTTTATAAATAAAATAATAAAATAATTTAGAAGATTCTGGGACGGAGTTTTTAATTAAAATAATAAATATGAATAAATAAAAAAAAATATTTTTATATAAATTTATATTTTTTAGTATTAAACATTTTTGTTTTTGTATTATTTTATTAAATGCGTGGGGGGGGGGGGCGTCAAACGATTAAATATTTTTAAGGGAGGCGTTGTAACATAAAGTTTGGAAACCACTGGCCTAAAGTAAGACTCATTCTAGAAAATTATACTATGTATAAAACTCAAAGGCGGATCCAGGATACTTTTTCAGGGTTTTAATTTTTTTTTGACTAGACGCGATAGCATTGTTATTTATTTTATTTATTAGGATTGGATAAGGGGTTGAAAATTTGAAAAAAAAAAAAAAAGTTTTTTAAATTTATTTTAGCCAAATAAATAGAAAACATTCAAAAAATAGCGTTGATTATTATTTTGATTACGGGGGATGAAGGGGATGAAGAGTTGATTATTTAAGAAAGGCCTTGGAATATTCCAAATCACTTGTTGACATTCTTTTCAGCTCTAAATATAGTTAGATTAGAGCAAAAGGTATTTTTTTACTTTTAATAAAAAGGGAATTGTTATGTTCATCTATTTATTTCTATAAAGAGAGACAAGTCTCACTCCGGTTCAGTTGAGTGTGTGGTCGGGCGGCAGGCGCCGACCCTGCTCTCTTATTTTAACTGTGTTTAAAGTGAATCAAAGTGAATAATTAATATAGTGTAACCCACCCTTACCTCACCGTCAACCAGCACACCCTCTTGAGAGTCTTATTAAAGGTAATTATTATGCATTTTATCGTTAAAAAAAAAATGATAGAAACAAATAATTTGACTGCGAAAAACGATTCTTTTGAATTTGAAATTAAATATTTTGTATTTCACTAAGGGTAGAGGGAGAATATAAGCTGTTGAGAGGGGGAGGGAGAGTGTAGGTGTCATTGATTAAAAAAAAAAATTAGTTTTTTATTTTTTCTTTTTTTTTTTTTAAACTCACCTTTTTTTCTCATTCACACTCAACACTCACACACACATTCACACAGTCTTTTCGGCAACTCAGGCCATTTAAGACATTATACGATAACTCTTATTAATTAATAATATAATACTTAGGCCTATTGGAAGTCCAGGCATTTCAATTTAAGCCATTTCGTATCCATTTCGGACTGCCAGGGATCCGAACCCTCGACTTTCAATATAGAAGATAAGCACGCTACCACTACACCAAGCCTGAGGCCATTTTTTTTATATTTTCTTAAGTCACCATTATTTACCATTATATTCTTTCTATATGGCCTATATTTTTGTTAATCAAATTTCCTTAATATACTTTTACACAGGGGTGGATTAAGGGTTGAAAATTAAAATAAAATAATTTCAAAATAAAATAAAAATTAAAATAATTATTTATAAATGTATTCAAATTATTTTGACACTAATTTTACGGTGAAGGCTCGCATTTCCTTAAAGGGGGCTGGGGAGGTATGAAGGCATTAACCAGGAGGGGGCCCCATCCCCTATAATGCACAAATATATTAATGTTTTTTAATACTTTTACTAAAAAATAAGTGCATTCGGTTTGAGTTAAAATTTATATTCAATATTTAGCAAATAGGATAGTGGGGTAGAAACATTTTAATGTCATTCTAAAATTTCTTATTACTGGGGCGGAATTAATTTTTGAAGATTTCGAAACTCTCATAAACAGATAATAATAACACTGGGTAACTTAGGAACCCATCGAATCTCTTGCAGAATCTCAATTCTGATTTGAATTTTATTTTCCCTTACCTATATGTATAAGTTAATATACATATATATATATATATATATATATATTTTGCAATATATAGAAAGAAAGTATTGGATTCATGTCAGAAATTCAATGTTGAGACTTTGATGGATATACACGTTTTGAGGTCCTCTGAATCCAAAAAAATGGTTTTCGCGACATGTTCTGTTTGGGTTCAATTTTAAGCATGAAGGAATTGAGCTAGGAGGTTGAAATTTTATATTTAAGTTAGGCCCCCCTAGGGCGTGAAATTAAGATTTGAGAAAAATATTTTTCTTCAGGAATGAAAGTTAGAAGAAACGCAACCATAATTTTTCTTTAAAAATATATTTTAACAGCTAACACTTTCGGCCTTGGTCAAAGCCATGACCACTAACAGCTCCGAGGATGGCTTTGACCAAGGCCGAAATGTTAGCTGTTAAAATATATTTTTAAAGAAAAAATTATGGTTGCGTTTTCTTCTAACTTTCATTCCTGATACAAATTCCACCAGCCATAAAATACCCTTATACCAGCGTTTTCCAAACTGTGAGGCCCCCGCGGACTAGTCTAAGGGGAGGCGCGAATATTGGCCACCAGGACCAATTTTCCAAATTATTGCTAGTTTTAATATAAATAAGAATAAATAAAAAAATATTTTTATATAAATTTATATTTTTTAGCATTAAAAATTTTGGTTTTTGCATTATTTTATAAAATGGGGGGGGGGGGGGATAAGATTAAATATTTTTAAGGGAGGCGTGGTAACATAAAGTTTGGAAACCATTTTTTTTTTTTTTTTTTTAAACATTCACACTTTTTTCTCACTCACATTCGCAATCACACACTCATTCACACAGTCTTTTCGGCAACTTAGGCCATTTAAGACTTTTCCGATAACCGTTATTTATTAATTTATCTATTATTGGGGTCCAGGATTTTTATTTAAGCCATCTGGTATCCAAATGGCTTAAATAAAATCATCGGACTGCCTGGGGTCCGAACCCGCGACGTTTGGTATATGAGGTTAGCACGCTAACCTCTACACCATGCCCCGAGGGCTTGGAAAACATTGACCTAGTGTATAATTTAAATTCCCTAGACCAAGTCTCTAATTAATTTTCGATACCCTATAGCCTCTCTCAACTAGGGGTGCACGCACCCCCAGGACGAGAAAGCATTTTGAGGAATGCGAGTCGATTTATAGACATATATCTATAAAAATTTATCATTTTACTTTACGTTATAGATATATTTTAAGACTCCAAGGGGTGCCGATTACTGAAAAGTTTAAGAACCGCTGTTTAAGAGCGAACAATCCCTGCTTAGAAAATAAATGAGTATGAATGGTCTGCTTGTCATTTGGGTTGTCTAACTTCCAGGCATCAAACACTACATTGAATTACGCCATGACATTGAATTTTATTGTTCAAATATTGATTTATTCTTATTTAACAAAGCGTATGGCTGAATAAAAATTAAAAAGAAATTTTTAAGTCCACCGTTAACGTTACAGTACTCACTTTGAACTATCCTCAGATCTGGGACTGTGTCATATTCAAACATAACTTTAAAAAAAAATGTTTTTAGCTAACTTTAACAACAATTAAAAAAACAATTTCCTCTTTTAATTTGATCCTTAATATTTATAAGCATAGTCATTCTTACTTTCATTTTCTTCTTCTTTTAAACAACATAAAAGAATAATTCTTCTATTTGTTATTTGTTGAGGAAGTTTTTCAAATTTCCGTTTATTGTATTTTGTATTTCTTTAATTATAATTACCGTACTTAAACGGGAGTGCGCAATAAGGCCAAAGGTCCTTGAGATTCCCGTCCAGGCTCTCCTTCCTATTAAATTTCTTTAAAAAATTTTTACGAAAAAAATTATAAAGAGGAAAACTCAATTTGGTTCTTCTTTTTCATCTTTTGCTCAATCTATGTTTATAAAGTCAGTTTCAATATTAACCGCCACCCCAAGAGAATAGAGCGGTGAAGTTAGACAACCAGAGTGCTTTGAAAATAAATAAACTTTTTTTAATATTGCAGTGGAATTTTTTTAGACAACAATTACACATTCTATGCGCTTTGGTTGTCTAATTTCACTGCTCTATCCTCTTGGGGTGGCTGTTAATATTGAAACTGACTGTACAAATTATATCTGATTTTTTCTAATATGATCGATCTTTTTTTGTTACGTTAAATGAAATCATTTTCACAAAACACTCAACTCTTGAATCAGTCTTGAGTAACTCAATGGCTGTCTATAAAAAGTTTTTAAGACCTAAGATTGTCTTCGAAATCTTATTTCTTTAGAAAACCTAGTTTTATACAAACACAAAAGAGAGAGAAGGATTTCAGTTGGATGCTGTTTATTACAAATTAGATCTACACACATTTTTATCTTAAAAGAAGTTAAAATTATTTTAAAATATAGAGATCTACCGTTATACACGTATATGATTATCGTTTATTGATTTCTGGCTTTTACTCAAGGCGCTTATTGTTACGGGTATTTTTATGAGTTCAGGGCCGCCGAGAGCCTTGCTAGGTCCGCAGGACTAATACTCCCTGATTATATAGCTGTCTTGAGTCTGTCTCAAAATTCAATAAAGTTATTGTAAAATAATTACAGTACATGATCGTTGATTCATCTGACATAGAAGAGAGGAAGCTGGGAAGTGATCTTATGATTATGTTAGAACCTCTTTTAAATGAGATTTTTGAAAAAAAATTAACTGTATCATTATAATATTTTCATTCATCATATTTTAATATTTTTTAATAAATTTGATATTACATGTTAAATTAAAAAAATAAATCGTCTTCTATATACCAGTAAAAGTTAATAATAATAAATAGACCTACCATTAGAATTTATTTTTACTTTTGCTGAAAAAGCAGTTATTGTTATTATAATTTTAATTTTCGCCATATTGACAGATCTCTATCTCCGAATCGATATAATAATTTTAATTAAAAAAAATAAATACTCTTTAAATCTTGTTAATTTGAATCCCTTTTACACATATAATTGCATATCTATATATATATAATATATTCCATTTAAACATTTGCTTTTGCTGAATAAGTAATTTTTTTTTTAAGCCTTTACTCGAATGTCAGACCGGATTAGGTTTGCACGCTAAATCTCCGAAATTCATATAAAAAAGTGATTCTATATAATATTTATTTATTTAAATTTATAAATTATTTTTCCATTTTTTTTTTATTCAAATTTTGTTTTGCTTATATATAAAAAATATTAAAGGTGCTTAAAGGGTTTAATTAAAAAAAATTTTTTTTTAACTCCCTAATTCTTCAATTGATAGCCCATAAGGCATAAAACAATTAGAGATATTGGAAACGGATTAGAGCAACAGCAACCAAGGTCGTTGCAATTAAGCAATGCCAAACGTGGCAAAATCTCGGGTGGGTGGCCACCAGAAACCAACGTGAAGTACACAATAAAATAATAAATAATATTTACGTTAAAACCCCTAAATGACCTCAATAGCCGAAAGGGATAATTAAAAAAAACTTTAATTAAATTTAATATTATTCTATTCGTTGAGATGTCATTGATTTTCTATTATTTTTGGAAACAACGTGAAACATTTTAAAAACAGTAATTGCTCCTAAAGTTGGGTAGTTTACGACGGTAAACAGAAGTTTAAAATATTATAAGTTGAAAGTAACCCTTTTCAGAACTAAAAAATACATTTATATATTTAGAAACAAAATCTCGACATCGAATTTTTGATATGTATATAGGTATTTCATATAGATCTATAGGATATGAGAAAGTAAAGACTCTATTTAAACGACTAATTCTATTTGATAAAATATTGTATTAAATTATGCTTGGAAATATTCAATAAATATTAGCAGATAAACCAGTGGGCCAAATATCGATTTTATAAATCATTTAGCTTTCATAATCATCAATCATGTATAAAATTTAATTTACCATAAAAATATTCTTGGCCTTTAAATCAATACAAATTATATATTGTATATTTACCACTGACATCATTACAACCTTGATTTGATCTGTAGGTTTCAATTTAAATACGTAAGTCATAGAGTATTTTTTTTCTTTTAAACAAAAGATTTAGGTAGGTTTAGATTTAGAACTATATATTTCCGGATCTAAAAGCCTACTAAGCTAAGCATAAGATGTTTATATTTTATATTGAAAAAAACCAGATTTTTTGTGTCGACATGTATTTAGTTTCCGACAGTACGGTACATTCGATTTTCAAGATGTAAAATTTATAAGTAGGCCTATGTGAAAATATTTATATTTTGTTACCATTTCTCCTATCTTTTCTAAGGAGTACAAGAGTAGTGGTCTTCATTAGATTTCAATGACAAAATGAGAATATATATTTTAAAGAGATATCTAAAAAATAATTGATTTTTGAATTAAAAAAAAAAAAAAAATCGTTGGAGCTAATTTTAAGAAAATCGAAAAAAAAAAACTGAAAAAGTGCATCAGTAAAGTATTAGTAGGCCCCTACTCTTTGGTCGATTTTGTTCAAAAGCTTCGTAACACGTCCCATGGGGGTGCCTAACTTGAATATAAAATTTCAACCTCTTAGGTCTTTTCGTTCTTGAGATATTTTGTTCACCGACAGACACACAGACAGACGCGAAAACCACTTTTTTGGATTCAGGGGACCTCAAAACGTGTATATCCATCAAAATCTCGACATCGAATTTTTGACATGAAACCAATACTTTCTCTCTCTATATATTAACATATATATAGAGGTAAGAGAAAGTAAAAAATAATAGGTTTCTATTTCTAACGACTTGGAAGATAATTAGTAATTGCATCTCCAAGATAGATTAAACTTAAAATGAAAAATAAAAGCTCTCAGGTGCAGAGACTTTCTAACAAAATTTCTCAAATCCCTTGTTTTTAAGTTCAAGGGTTCGTATCCCTTCCCATACGAAAAAATTTATATCAATTGAATTGGATACCAATCAATTGAAATCAATTGAGATGAATGACCTCATATGCCGAAAAAGTCCTTAAACAATTCAGTGACCCCGACTTTCTTTCTCGTATACGAATAAGGCAAAGAAAGTTTTGTAATTTTAAAATTGTTTGGTAACCAATATAATTTAGAAAAATTCAGAAAGGGAATATAAAAAAAAATTTCAAACTTTTGACAAACTATGTTTAACTCGATCTATTCTCTTCTTTAAAAATACCCATGTCTATACATAACACTCGCTTTTCGCTAATTAATTTTAAGATCTATGATTTAAACTACGAGGTGCACTCAGAAATTAACTAACCATGAATTCTTTCCATCATTTATTCTATTTTGAAGTCACGCTGTTGGATAGCTCTTAGTATTATTCTGCTTGGCATATGTCGCAGCTAATTCCTTGTCTATTCTCTTTTCTAAACCCTAGTTTTCTCAAGCCATTTTTTTAACTTGTAAGTTATTTTTAGTGGGACTATTATATTAATAGAGATTTAATTGACGTTTTTTTAAGATGTTATTAATTATTCATAGCTAGGTAAATATTCAAAATCAAGAGTCGCGGGAACGACTCGCGCCGAGCAAGGAAAAAGCAAAAAGAAAGCAAAGAATCTCTTAATACTACCATTTAGTTTAATGGCACTAGATTCCAATGGCCCATTGCATTTACATTGAGAGTCGTCCCTAAGACTATATTATCAAAAAATATTTTAAATCCTTAATAAAAGATAGGGACGTGAAAAAGTTTTTTTGAGAAACTTTTCCTTTTCTGGGCGAATATCTCCAAAAATTTTTAAGATATCGGAGCCGAAGTTATTTTTTATTAAACTAGAATAAATACGGATTATTTTGAGCACAAATTCAAAAAAAAATTCCACTCCCAAAAAGAATGGCAGAGGCTCAAAGTTGAGATTTTGCCAATTTCAGAAGGTCAAAAGTTAGTCTCTTTTTTTTCTCCCCTTCAAGCATAATAGAATTTTTTTTAAATTCCCTCCATACTATGCAAATTTTTTCAACCTTCCTTCTTTTCTTCCTTTCCAGTTTCCCGATTATTGAGTCTCATAATTTCTAATCCCCGATCTCCATTCATTTATAACTAATTTAATCTATTTTAATCCAACTTTATATAAAATCTTGTTTTGATTAAATTTAAAAAAAAAAATCTTTTATTTTTAGAGTTCTTTTCGCATTGTGGTTTACATTTTTTTTTTATGTCTTTCTGCCAAATAGAATCAAACGATAAATCACAGTCAAAAATTATATTATTGTCCCTTGGCGTCTGTCTTTGTAATGTCACACTTATGTTTTTTATATCTAGGTTGAGTTTATTTATTAGAATTGATTTGTCACCTGTCACTAATGATTTATTGAATTTAATGGAAATCAGGAGGAAAAAAGATAACATTAAACCCCAGGCCTAGAGTCAATTAGCGTTCTGTTGTTTATTTATATTTTACCCCTTTCTACCATAAATAAATTTTCTACCTCCATTAATTTCCAATACTAAAAAATATTTTTATATCAATATTTAAAAAAAAAAAAGAATTATGTATTATTGTATAAAATACAATTTTTTGTTTTCCCTTTTAAAAATTTATAATATTAAAGCTATTTTGCCGAAGTGACAGAAATTTTATATAGGCCTACTGAAATAATGCAAAAGGCGCCGATAATAATTTTTTTTTTTAAACACTTTTCCCATTTACACTCACACTCACACACACATACACAAAATCTGGTGTGACAAACACCAGTCGCACCAGATTTTCGTTAATTTAACCTCCGTGTACATTAGCAAATATTGCTATACCCCCTGTGCATGTATTCTTCCGAGATTCCCTTCCGAATTTACATTCATTAATTAAATTTGCAAATATTTGAGATTTCGCATGAAACACACACTCCTTCATTTTGAGAACAGCTTTAAATCTTCTCTCTTAAAAAATATGAATGTTCAAACCTAATTAATAATTCTTTATTTGAATAAGCAAGTTTTTTAGTGAAAGAAAATTCTTTCTTATCTCCAGGATTTATAACAAAAAAAAAATCATTAAATCTCACTGGCTTCTTTCTTTTTTCTCTCTATATGATATAAACTCAGTCAATATTTTTTCATCTATTCCGAGTTAAGAACTACTTTGTCTGACGATAATTGAATTGTTGTAGAGATGATTGGAATTCTCTCTATTCTATAGACAATGCAATCATGGAAATAATTGCTTTAATACAAATACTGAAATGAAATAACAACACTTATTTATTGGGTTTTTAAAAGCACCTTAGATTATAATTATTTTCATTAATAATGAATGACCATACGATCATGTAGTATTTTCATTTTGAAAAACTCTTATCATTAAATAGCAAATTAAAATTTGGAGTTTAGGGAGACTCATTTTACCCTATTTTTCGAGTATTTTTATTAACCGGAGAGTTTCTACAATGTTACATACCTGAGAGCTTCTTATTTTTATAGAAAAAAAAAAACATAATTAGCGATTTATCACTTTTCTAGTTCTTCAACTTAAAATCAAATTTCAATTTTCCAGCTTTTTGGCTCTCTTCGCTTTTCTAAAGAGCAGAAAACTTTATTATTCTCCCTTTGAAATAATGACATTTCATTTCCATTAGATTAAGAATTCACACAAAAGTCCAGATCAGATTTTCTTTGAAACTCAATAGAAGATTCACTTAACTTGAATTAAATTATTTATTGATTTTAGACTCTTTAAATTAAAAAAATAATTCAAAAAAATATCTCTTATACATGTAAATAAGTAAAAGGAATGGCTTAAATAAAAATGCCTCGACCCCCAATAGATATATTCATTAATAACGGTTATCGTTTGGTCTTATATGGCCTAAGTTGCCGAAAAGACTGTGTGTATACAAGGGCGTCCACAGGATTTTTTGCAGGAGGGGGGGGCAAGTCACTTTCAAATAAGTTAAAAAAACGTACTTTGATATTAATAATGTTATACATCTTTTAGTATTTAAAGCTTTCTCACCGCGGCAAGGTGGATGTATACTGAGAAAGGTTTTTTTTGTATTTTTTTTTTGTTTTATATTTAATTTTCCAGGGGGAGGGGGGCAAGTGCCTAGTTGCCCCCCCCTGCGGACGCCCATGTGTGTATAGGAATATGAAAAAATTTTATGCCAGTCAGACCATGACTTTTTGTGTCGACATATAGGCGTACTTAGTTCCCCGCAGTATATAGTAGGCCTACATTAATTTATTTAATGTATTTTTCGGCATCGGATGCCATTTAGACTCTAGACCCCGTCCCTATTTATTTTAATTGATTGGTATTCAATTGAAATAAATTTTTTCGTCTGGGACGGGATGCGAGCCCTCGACCTTTGGCACTATAAGCTAATGCTCTTCTTCTGAGCCATATTATTCAAGATGTAAAATTTATAAACAAAGGAAAATATTTATATTTATATATTGTTACGATGACAACTATTCTATCTTTCCTTCGAAGTACAAGAGTAAAGTATCCTTCACAAATTTTGAGGGCAAAAATAAGAATATACATCTTAAAGAATATCTAAAAAATAATTCATTTATGAACATTAATCAAGCCAAGGACGGATACAATAGGGGGAGGGGAATGGGGTAATTGTTTCCCACTCCCCCCCCCCCCCCCCCCCCCCCCGAGATTTGAAAAAAATATTTTTTTTATAAAATTTTAAAAATTATATTCTGGTAAACAAGTAGAGAATGAACCTTTAAATTACCGAATGCAGGAAAAAATTGTGTGCTGTGCGATCAGTCACACCAGATTACCCCCCCCCCCCCCCTCCCCCGACTAACTCGTCTGGATCAGCGAATTTCAATTACATCAGTAGAGTAATTTCTCCTATTATATTCAAAAACTCCGTGTTACGTGCCAGGGTATAAAAAAAAAAAAAAAATTAAATAATAATTTCATGATAACAAAGTTACGGATTTACTACCTTCATTATTTGCATTTTGTAAATAATCTTCGATTCGTTTAAAATTAATTATTGTTTAAATTTGCCGCGATCTCTCCTTCGCAAGATCTCACACTCTGGAGTGTGCAATGAAAATACAACAGAAAACACACCGAATGAAGAATGCACGCATACGCATGCGCACAAAGTTGTGTCACCCGTTTGAGCCCTGCAAATGAAATAAATCTAATAAAATTCTCAGTTAATTGGAAAAAATAAAATTTTTTTATTATATTATTAGGCCTATATAATAATAATAATAATACTATTGATTTTTAATAATAACGTGAATTAAATTAGTGACTGTTTTGATTGTTGACGAAGTGGCCTTTCAGAACGCGCCCATGACGTCATCCCATCAACGAGCAAGTTGATTAACCAGTCTTGAATCAGTCTAAATAAAATTGTCATGGTTTATTCCACGCGATTCCGGGAGTGCGAAATTTATTGTAAATTTGTATTTATAATGTTTAATTTGTGTTCAATTGATTGTTTAATATCGCGAGTGTGTGTTAAGTGTTTAATAAGTGTTTGGAAATTCGCGAATTGGGTGCAAGCGTACAGCAATCTCATCGGTGAGTTAAGCTCCTTTTATAATCAAAAAGATGGCGACGCCTCTTTCGTTGTTATTCGATAATTTCTTTAATATTTACAATTTCTTTGAATAGATCATTTTTATTTTCGAATTTTTTTTTTTTAATTTGATTGATTTGCTTTGATAAGACATTTAATAATATCTCCCTCTCTCTGTCTCTCTCTCACACACACACATCCAACCACAAACACAATCGCGCGCTCACACACACACACACACACACACACAAGTAGTCAATTTTTTTTATTCTAAAATATAAGTTGTTTATTTTCTTGGTTATTTTTTCGTTCAATTAATACCTGTTAATATTTTCGAGTGTTATTTATCTAGTGAAAAAGACAAATCTCACCAGGCTTTTCATATCTACATATTTTTTTTTTATTTACAATTATTTTATTATTTTTTTTTTAACCCTTTTCGGCTACAGAGGCCATTATGGGTTATTGATTTATTTAAATAATTTACAATACAATAGTACCGATGGCTGGCTACCGGGGGCGTTCCCCACGGTGATTGCTCGGGGTCACCAATCCTGAGCTTTCAGAGCACTTGGCATTTCTTAACTGCAACGATTGTGGTGTCTGTTGCTCCTCTCCGTTGCCAGGCCCCCGGCCGCGGCGTTTACAATTATTGATAAATATCATCACCGAAATGGTAAATAATGGTAGCCGACGGCAATTCTTCTCTTCCGTCTCGTAATTCTATTTATTAATAACCTTTTTATATCCTCTCCCTTATTATTCCCGCGGTGCGGGGTCGGCGGACCTTACTCTCCCCCTCCACTCCCCCCTTCCTATCCAATACTGTTGTCTCCGACAGGCCAAGCTCGGTCATATCTCTCTTGACCCGATGAAGCCAAGTCATCCTAGGTGCTCCTCTGCGTTGTCGTCCAGAAATCAGCCCTCACCACTACTCTCTTGGCGTACGATATGTCCAAATCAGCGGAGACGCCACTCGCGCGCGCATCTTGTCCGTCGCAAAGGATTCCAGGAACGATTTATTAATATCCATTTACTAACAATTTTTCTTAGTATTTATTTAACTTGGAGGAGATAATTATTAATATCTCACACACTCTTTTAATACATCTTTCAAAAAATTACGTCGAGGTTTCTATAGTTTAATAAATTAGTTTTTTTCTCTCTGGGTCTCGGGTAGGAGGAGGTAAACAAAATATTCTGAAAACCGTTCTAAAATCAAATTTTATTTTTAACCTTAATTCCTATCCCATACAACTGCAACCTCCAATAAAATTAACCAATATAATAATTATTGGGTATAGGAGACTTTGCAGCCAAGGAATTAAATTAAAAACTTTAATTTAATTATTAACCGTCGACGTTTCGGTCGCAAGTCACGACCTTCCTCAGGACGATTAATTGTGTTCTAACAAATAATCGTCCTGATGAAGGTCGTGACTTGCGACCGAAATGTTGACGGTTAGTTAATTAAATAAGTTTTTTATTTAATTCCTTGACTGCAGTCTCCTATACCCAATTCAAAGTCTACAGCCACTTCTCATCACTAGTTATAATAATTATTTACCAATATTGTTAAACTAGTAGCCTACTAAATTTCACTAAATTATGAAGCCTTGCTGAAGTTATAGCTTTATATTTTAATACAAATGCTATCTTATTCTCTTCTTAATATATATTCACTTTAAGGAACAATTTTTTTTTTTTTTAAATAATTCTAGAAATGATTGAAACATTAAACATGCATATTATCTTTTTTATTAGTTTCTTTTTTGCTTTAGAAATAAATAATAATAAAATTCCGTGCATGGCATGTGTGATATTTTCCCTTTAATATCGAAGCCATGTGTGCATTGATGAATCCTTTTTATGTTATCTTTTATTGTCGTTTTTTATACATCTCACTTCTATGAGTTGTTTCCTTTTAATGTTTTTTACTTGAAATTGTACTCCAGCGAATATAACCTGATGTACAATAGTATAATACAATGAAAAGAGAAAATCCCTTCTTTTTCTACCAACCACATCATTTCTCCATAATTGCGGGGAAAAAAATTACCACCCCACTTCTTTTTAAGATTTAATACAATTAAACTTTTTCTTCCAAACATTGTTAATTGATGAATGTATTCATTTAATGCCTGAAGGGGATACGAGCGCAATGGAAGTGGAAAAGAAAAGGGTGGGCAATACAAAGACAATTTCCTTCATTTATAGAGTAATTACTTTAGATAAATCTTGTTACGTAAAATAAACATTTTCATTTTATTGTCAAGAGAAAAACAACTGATTAATTTTTTTTTTAAGAATTTAATTATTATTCGTAATAATAATAAACTTATTTTAAAAAGATTTTTATCTAATTAACAGTCCCTGGCAAAGGGGCTTCGCCCTTTTTAACATCATTTCCTTTATATAATATATACATTCATCCTATATAATGTATATATATATATATATATAATTGTATGTAAATAAATAATAAATATATTCATCTTTTTACTTTGTCTTACCTCTATATATGTTAATATATAGAGAAAGTGTTGGATTTATGTCAAAAATTCGATGTCGAAATTTTGATGGATATACACGTTTTGAGGTCCCCTGAATCCAAAAAAGTCGTTTTCGCGACATTGTCTGTCTGCATGGGCGTAACTAGAGAATCTGGCTGGGGGGGGGGGACATGGGACCAGCTATCCTCCGGTGGGCCTGGAAAACCCCATATTTACTCAATTTTTCTTGGGGCAAGGAGCTTTCTGGGGGGCCACGAGCCTTCTGGGGAGAGAGGGGCAGGCTCTAGTTACGCCCATTTCTGTCTGTGTGTGTTCAAATTTAAGCATGAATAAATTGATTGAAATTGTGGTTGAAATTTTATATTTAAGTTAGACATCCACCTCTGGCGTGAAAATAAGCTTTTAATCAAAATCGGCAAAATAGTACTAGTAATAGTTTACTGGTGTACTTTTTCAGTTTTTTTCGATTTTCTCAAAATTCGCTCCAAAGATTTTGATTAAAATTCAAAAATCTATTATTTTTTAGATGCTCTTTAAAATGTATCTTCTCATTTAGCCATTGAAATCTTTTGAAGCACACTTTACTCTTGTACTTCATAGGAAAGATAGGAGAAATGTTATCCATGATAACAAAATATCAATAAATATTTTCCCATATTTAAAAATTTACATCTTGAATTCTATAATATATCGGCGGAAACTTTTTTTTTTAAATTTCTTTATTTCTCGGCTGTAGCACGGAGTCATTCAGACCTCCGATTTTTATTTTCTATACAATTTTTTATAAACATCTCATATAAAAGTAATATAATCATAAAAACATAATAGAAAATAGATTTTAGAAAAAGATAATAGAAATGACTTCGGTGGAAACTAAATATATAAGAATGCTTGTACCCCAATAAATATATATTCATGATAACGGTTATCGTATAAAGTCTTATATGGCCTAAGGTGCCGAAAAGACTGTATGTATGCGTGTGTGAATAGGAAAAAAGTGTTAAAAAAAAAAAAAACCAAATATATCTCGACACGAAAAATCTGGTGCGTCAGTCACACCAGATTTTTTAAAATTAATTAGCTATAAAAACATTTTTTTTTTTTTTTTTAAGATAGGGGAGGGGTTAAGATTTATTCTCGTTTTTTTATCAAGAATAATAAATTCGGTCAAATTCATTATATACTTCCTTGTACGAAATAAAGGAAGAATTGTAGTTGTGAAAAATTTTCAAGTCCGGATTTCTAGTGGAATGTTTGCATGTACATACTTATGTATCGTATTTACCATTTATTGCAATAGTATTAAAAACTGGCGTGATGGTTGCACACCACACATCTTTCCCTTAAATTTGGCAATTAAAAGTTGTGTGCATATTTTTTGTGTCGACATATACTTAATTAGTTTCTGGCAGTACTTCACATTCAAAATGTAAAGAACCATCTATTGCTATAGTATCGGGACTAAAGCCCGGTAATTGGGTAGATTTAATAGTTTAATTAAATAAATAAATATAATATTTTTATCAATAAATCGTATAGATATTTTAACAAGTTATAATATTTTATCGTCCCTGAAAGGTTCCGATTTTCTAGATAAGCAAATGTTATCGCATTTAACTAATGACATGACCCATTAGGCACGTTTTATGGTTTCTTCAAATTTCCTTTTAAATTGTGTTCGTTCGACCCCTGTGACCCTTCAGCAAGTAAACCACCTCTCTCATTCTCCCTCTCTCACTCACTCACCAAAAGAGAGTAATTAATGCCTTTTAACAACTATGCAAATTTTTCTCTTCATGTTAGGTTTAACCAAACTTTAAAAGACATTCTATTTTAGTTAGTCTCTCTTGCACGAAAAGTTTATATACTACATTTTTTTTTTTATTTTTAAATTTATGAGTTAATATTACTTTTAATTTATCATTTAAATGAGAAATAACAAATTACAGGATTATTTTGGATTTCCTAAACTAAATATATTTTACCTCCATCTCAAAAACCAAAGCTATTTAATCCTTTATTTTAAAAATTTTATGAACGTTATTTAATAGAGAAATTGCGTTTTTGTTGATTGTATCACTAATTATTAATACGTACCAACTTGTTCCTACTCTCTTTCACAACCTATTATTTTCTACAAGAGCCCTAAACGAACAGGATATACAGGGGTTGGACAAAATAATATGACCGGGCATTAGACAATATTTATTTATTAATAATGTGTTGAGCTAACATTTGCTTGTAGAAATTTTTACAGGTTTTTTGGGGGTACTCTAGGATGCCTCGAGGTGCCTGTGCTAACTTGGGGGGAGGTGCAAAAACCTCAAATTCATTTAGAGAAACTGAACTTTTTTCGCTTATATCTCGTAAACTAAACATATTTTGTGAACCATAGTACCATACAAAATTGTAGAGTATTAAATTTGCTAAATTTTGGTTTATAACTGCCTAACGAATTTTCTATTTGTTTTACATTTCGAGAAACTTTGCCTAACTTTGATCGGCCGTACCTCGATTAATATTGGGTCTATAAAATATATGTAAATTTTAGCAAATTTAATGATCTACAACTTTGTATCGTACTATGGTACACAAAATATGCTAAGTTTACGAGATATAAAAAAAATAAAGCCCTAAAATTTCGAGTTTTTGCCCCCCCCCCCTCCTCCCTCCCTCCTCTCTCCCCAAGTTAGCACATGGGGTCCTCGAGGTCGAAAACTTAGGAAAGACATCCTGTAAAAACCTGTAAAAATGTTTACCAGCAAATGGTGGCTCAGAACATTTATTAATATTGCAAATAAATAAATATTGTCTATATGTCCGGTGTTCATATTATTTTGTCTATCTCCTCTATATAGTTTCACCTATGTTTGATTGTAGACTAAAGTAACATGTCACTCAAATGAGTTAAACTTTTTATCATTATAATATGATTTGTCTAACGATTTGAGAAACTAATTTCGTTTATATTATGTCTGGTCGACAAGGGTTCTAAACGAATGAACGGCTGCTTCCTATAAATCAGGATTTAATAGCTTTGCAGACATGACGACATCTAATGCTTGTCTGAAGTTGCTATTCCCTTCTCGTACAGTTTACAGTTTACACTTGTTTACTAAATAATGACCCTTACGGATTTGTTCAAATGAACCCCATTTTGGAGCACAGACACCGTCTTTATTTCTTTTCCGCCGTGATTCAAGCAACACTTTACTGAGTAAAAGAGCCAAGGAGAATAATTGCCTTTAAGACTAATAAACCTCACTGCTGGTCTTAAAGTCAAATTAAGAAGTAAAAAAAAAGTTTCAAGGTTATGTTAATTTATTTTACTTTCCTTGTACTATGATATGATGAATGATGATGGACGAAGGGGTGAAGTGAGTAGGCTTATAGAAATTTTCACTTTTACTTACCTTATAAGTATTAAAATAGGCCTATATAATGAAAGTATTGCGATAGCGTCAAAAATTTTGATGGAAATACACGTTTTAGGGTTACTCGCAAAATTGATGTTTGTCTGTGGTGAAAATATTTAGGTACAATAAATAAAAGAGTTATGAGTTGGAAGTATCCCCTTGGCATACGAAAATAAGCTTTTGAATAAAATCGTCCAAAGTGTAGTAGTACTTAACTGAGTTTTTTTCGATTTTTTCAAAATCAGCCCTAACCATTTTGATTCAAGTTCATAAATCGTTAATAAATCAATTTTTTTTAAGATACTATTTAATATCTAAATTCTTTTGTGTAATTTATATTCCTTGAAATGAAATGGCATTCAATTTGTCCAAGAAAGGAAACTTAGTTTTCCCATATAATAAATTAAAACAGTAAGACCAAACAATAGAGACCCGGAATCAATGTAAAAAGCACAGGATGAATGAAACAATTTTTTTGAAAAATTAGAACAGAAGATTAAACCAACACCTGTTTATTCCCCATAAACATCATTTGCTATGCCATTATTTCGGACCCCATAACGCAGCTTCAGTGCTGATATGCAGATAGTGCTATTAGGCATTAATAGCTGTTTTGGTGTATATCATCCTTGTTTAAATATTATTTTGATATTAATAATTAATCTTATTGTAAATTACCAACAAGAAATGTCAAAATGAAAATAATAAAAACATACATGAACGACATCCACCACTACAGCTATTATCTGCACTGATGATGAGATGGTGGCACTATATCTCCCGAAATATTTGCGTGATTGTGTTTATTGTGGATAATCCGCTCAAGTTTTACTCTCCTGTTCATTAATTACCAATATCTAGGTCAAATAAAACTTTATTTATTTAATAAATGCATATTCTCTCTAAAAAAATACCGTATCTTAATTAAATTTTTAAATTTAATTAAGTTTATACTCCTAAAAGGCACGAAATCCTTGAGTGATTTTAAATTCTCTTATTTTAAACCAGGAAGCCTATTCTTTCACGTTGTTTAAGTTTACTGCCAGTTCAATTTGTGTTTGTCCGAGATTTTCGATGGCCCAAAATCCTTCCCAAGGGACCAATAATGTCCACTCCGATTACTTTCCAACAAAATAGCGATCCAAGATTTTCTAGAATTACTCTATTTTCCAATATATTTTTTAAATAATATACAAAAGGATTTAGATGAACTGACCCCACACTTCTTCCATTTTATATAATATATTATTTAAATAATTATCTTTTCGAAATTGCCATCCATCATGAGTAGTCGACATAAATGATCAAAACTTCTCCATGAGGAAAGAGAGAGAGATAGATGACTAACCCGTCTGTTTTAGTTGGATGGCATCTTCTCTTCTCTCTTGTAGACTCAAATCCATCTATCCATTAAAGCAAGCTGTTGCTCTACCCCATTCGCAAAGAAAAAAAAAAAAAAAAAAAAAATTCACCCTCCTCTAGATCTTCCAACTTCAATGACCTTCAATTTTATTATTATTTTCTAACCCGCGTTGTAACATTTTTATCATTTCATTTTCGTCAACACACAAAACAAAAAATAATCTATTCGTTTTATCATTTTGCATATAGGCCTACTGTATATATATATATAGGTATATATAATAATACAAGAAAATATAGGACACAAATCCGGTTTTTATAATTAAAGATTGCTTAATCTATATAAAAAAATCTGGATGTGACTTGCGCAAGCACTTTCTCTTACCTTCGGTAATCGAAAGTTGTGTGCTGTGCTTGTCACACCAGATTTTTGTGTCGACATGTATTTAGTTCCCGGCAGTAGGGAATATTTGAATTCAGATGTAAAATTTATAAGTATGGGAAAATATTTATATTTTGTTACCATGGCAACTCATTTCTCCTATCTTTCCTATGAAGCACAAGAGTAAAGTGTGCTTCAAACAATTTTTGGCAAAACGAAAATATTCTATTTGAAATTTGATCATCTCAAAAACTATTCAGTTTTGAAAATTTCAAAGAATCAAAACTCTTTAAATGAGAATTTTATCATAATATAACAAAAAAACTGAAAATTTCAAAATTTCGAAAAACTTTTTAGTAAAGTACTACTTCCAAGTGACGATTTACTCCAAAAGTTGATAGAAATCTACAATTTTAGTGTAAGGAGCATATACCAAATTTCATCGATCTAGCTGCTTTGGTTTTTAAGCAATCGTGCTTAACACACACACACACACACACACACACACACACACACACACACACACACACACACACACACAGACATAATGCCAAAACGACTTTTTTGGACTCAGGGAGGTCCAAAACGTGGAGAAACATCAAAATCTCGAAGTCGAATTTTTTACGATTACATAACTTTCTCTATACTTAGAGAAAGTAAAAAGGTTGGAGTAATCAAGATAAGTGATTTATATCGTTCCAATGCTTTTAATGAAATCGATTTGCACGCGGAGAGAATCATTTCATTTCATCAGATGAAATATTTGTAAAAATTATGAATATAACGAAGGAAAATTAGATTTAAAACATTTTCATTTAAATCAACGATATTCAAATTATTTCGCGGAAGGTGTCACCACACTCACATATATTCCACGAATTGTTGTTTACATTACTTTGAATTAATATTATTTATCATTCATATAAAAAAAATAAAATTTAAGAAACACACCAAGAAATATCGATAAAATGATAGATGGTAGGTTTTGCTAAATATTTTAATATTCACAAAGGTTCCAAGAATTTATACTGATTGAAGATCCCTGGTTAAATCAATTTAAGACTGAATATCCAAAATATATTTAAAGTTATTAATATTATTAGTAGGTTTTCTTATTGATCATTATTAATCTTTATTTTCGTTATTATAGATTATTCTTTTTTTACTTTCTATTACCTCTATATATTTTAAATTCGATGTCGAGATTTTGATGGATATACACGTTTTGACGTCCCCTGAGTCCAATAAGTGGTTTTCGCGACATGGTCTTTCTGTGGGTGGGTGTGTGTGTGTTCGATTTTAAGCATGAAGGGATTGAGCTAGATGGTTGAAATTTTATATTTAAGTTTTGTACCCTCCTGGACCGTGAAAATAAGCTTTTAAACAAATTCGGCCAAAGAATACTAATACTTTACGGATGAACTTTTTTTACTCTTGTACTTCATAGGAAGGATAGGGGAAATGGTTGCCATTGTAACAAAATATAAATATTTTCCCATACTACATACGTACTTCTTGAATTCTAATATATCGGCGGGGGGCTCTCTGGTGTAGTGGGCTAGGGTGTCGGCTTCTACAAAGAAGATGATCTCATCACAATAGCCCCCAGGCAACTCTACGAGGAGAGGGAGTTGCTGTAACATCCCGTCCTGTAGAAGGGACGTAAAGAAGGTTCCCTCTCAGTGATGCATTCTTCGAAAGGAGTAGATTACACGCCGGTGCTGAGGGAGTCCCTCCTCAACTAGGACATCCTCCATAGCATAGAAGAGGTTGGATATAAGGAGCCGGTTGGAACCAGAAATAAGGATTAGTTCACTAGCTAGTGAAGAAACCGGGAGGAGGAGTTAGAAATAGGAAATTATGTCGAACTTCACGGGGTGCCGGTAGAGGCTGGTTGGGTTTGAGGTGTGTTTTCGTACACGAAAGCACCTCGGGTAAATAAACGGGGATCCCGATAGGAATTTCAAATAATAATAATAATAATATATCGGCGGAAACTAAATATAAATATAAAGTGTGATTGTTAAAAAGAAATACATGTATTTCTATTCTATTTTGATATATAAGTAGATATAATATATCTACTACTATATTATAGTAGTATTTGTAACTAGCCAATCATTTCTATTTCTAGATGTATCATAATTTCCCCTATAACGAGTTTTCCGGTTCATTTACCTTCTTTATAAAATCAATTTTCGTTAATTTGAAATGGAACATTAACATCCCCCATCACTAAATCTTCATTTGAGAGATGACCTATTTTTTAAAAGTCACGGGCAGCTTCATCTTCACTAATGCCTTTTGACAGCTCTGAACTTAAATTGATTATTTCTCAAATCTCAGCATCCCTAGTTGACAGACAATGGTTTATTTTTTCATCGATCGAAATATTTTTTCGAGCATTATATAAATTAAATTGTTTTCTAAATCTTATTTTTTTGTGTTGTTTTTTAAATGTAATTAATAAAAATCCCTTCATACAGTTTCTATAGGTGAATAATTTTTTTTAAAATGATCCAATTTGTCAACATCGAAAAAATATGAATAAAGTAAAATAATAAAATTAGCAATCAAATATAATCATGATTGCATAGCACAATTAAGTGTATAAATATCTTCTTCCTTTAACTGTGCCAGGATCCACTGATGTGTGAGTGATTGATGACTTTTAACTTAGCATAACTAATTTTTTTACAAAAATTTTGTTTCCTCACCTATCATCATCTCTATCATTAATAAATCTTATAGTAATCATGTTATTATTAATAGCAATAATATTTATAGGTATATAATATATAATATTACAAAAAATTCGGGAATAACTCTCACTAGCCTTTTCGCTTACTCTACAAATGCGTGATTAACTTACACTAAAATTGTACATCTGTATCAACTTTTGAAGTAAATACGTCAACCGGCAGTAGAACTTTTCCTAATTAGTTTTTTTTTTTGAAATATTTGATTTTTTTACTTTTGTCATCTTATGATAATTTAAAAACTTCTTTTTTTAAATTTATTTTCATATTGGCCTTTTTTTAACACTCACACTTTTTTCTCATTGACCCTCACACTAACACACACATTCACACAGTCTTTTCGGCAACTCAGAGCATATGACGATATCCGTTATTGATTAATATACATATTGGCGGGGCCATTTGGTATTCAAATGGCTTAAATAAAATCATCGAACTGCCTGGAGTCCGAACCCGCTACTTCTGGTATACGAGGCTAGCACGCTAACCCCTACACCAAGCCCGCGGGCCATATTGGTCTTTCACGTATACTATTTTGGCCACAACAAAACTTTTTAAAACAGTCTAATTTATCATAATATGACAAAAAAAAATCATATATTTCAAATTTTTAAAAAACTACTTAGGTAAAGTATACTATTATATTTCCGGTTGACATATTTACTCCACAAGTTACTATACTATTACTGTAAGAAGAATATTCCAAATATTATCGATCTAACTGCTTGAATTTCTAATTATTCGTGAACCCATGCACACATACACATACATTATTCCGAAAATGTTTTTTTGGCCTCAGAATCTAAGTCGACTTTCTTAACTGTTACAATACTTTCTCTACTTCGTATACAAGAAAGTAAAAAGTGAAATTCAATTAATCTTTATTTAAATAACTAATAAAAAAGCGCTATTTTATGTTTTAATAAATTTTGGGAAAGTTTTGATGAGTTAATCATTTATAAGTTAATTAAATACCTCTTTAATTTAATTTTATACATACTTTATTGATTATGTAATAGCAAACTAGAATTTTCACTTCTCTCTAAATTAATTTAGTGTTTAAAGATTATTTTACATTTCATTACTACTTTTTATTCCAACCCATTTGACTAGTACATAAATTCCCATATGATAAGGATCTTTATACGTTGACTCCTCGGGAGAGGCGGTGTGAATTTTATATCGTACTTATTTTTTTTACTCCCATATGCCATTAGGGTGTCCTTTATCAGTAGAGCTTGTGATTAGTCTGTTTTAATTAGGAGTTGTGGTGGCAGAGATTGCGTTGGCCTGCCCTTTAGCCCTTAATTCCCAACCCTAGACTCAAGCCACCCTCTACGCCCCCGATCGTAATTTCTTTCTGGCTTGCTCCTACCGTAATTTCGCCTCCTTCGTAGAGTATTTATTTAGCAAGGTGATATTTGAAACAGAATTTAGGTAGTGTGTCATTTAGTCTTGTTTTCTTTTGAAAATTTATCAAAAAAGAAGAAATATTTTAACATGACGGATATTCTTCCATATACTATAATATATAGGTCTAATTAAATTTTAAATCTAAAGAAGGAAAATAATTTAATGTTTTTTGAATGTAGATAAAAATTCTGATCGCACAGCACTCAACTTTCTCTTGCCTCATAAAGCAGAACTTTTTTTATTAAAATATAAAAATATTGAAATGAATTGAAATAGAATGGATAACGATAATCGGCTTCAGCCCCATCCATCTGATCTAATAGAGAAAGAAATTTTAAAATAATCCTTTTTTTTTAAATATTTTCTGTTACTCTTGTGTTCTTTTTGGTTGGTTGCATGGGATCATTATATATACTGGTATATCTTTGGACCTATGTATCTATTTAAATAAAAAGAAGCTTTTCTCCTCTTGGAAAAATCTCTGTGAGCGGTCATTAATTATAGTTCCATTTAAAATACTCTGTTATCAATAGAGCATAGATATAAACTTTTGAAATGTATTTAAATCTTCTTTAATTTCTTACTTTATTTTCACTAGATGATTATTTTTTATTAGCTCCTATTTGTTGTCATTTTTTTTTTTTTTTTTTTTTTTTGCATTCGTTTGTAGTTCAATTATAAATGTCCAAACGGGATTTGAATTCATTAAGTTGCAAATTGAAGCACAACAACAGTAACAACGACAAAATAAAATAAAAATACCAACGCATCCATTTAATGGTATAGAATTGAAAGTGAAAGACCGAACGCATACTCATTTTGTATTATTTAAATCCACGCTTGATCAATCCTCACTAATCAAGATTTTAAATCCATTTATTATATGCTAGCCGCTAGACTTACTTTAAAGGGAACTGTTATTTAGGGTATTATAATAATTCCATTCCCACATTAAATGAATTTGGATGAAACAAATATTAACAATAGCACTTTACTAGAAGGACACTCATAGTTCTCCACATCTTTCAAAATAAAGTTTGGTAGGGATCTTTTCGGCATCTTAGGGCAGTATGAATGAATTTAAATTACTTATGGCTTTGCTTGCCTTTTTAATCAATCGGCCAAAAACCCCCAAAAAAATATGGTATGACTGGTCGCACAGTATACAATATACAACCTTTGCTAAGTACTGTATTTTTAAGTTATTTTTAATCCCGGCGCACTAAGTTTTTGCCCAATTCATTAAGAAAGCGAACAACGCCACTAGTAATTTAAATTCCAAAAGTTGAGCGCTGTGTTTGTCACACCAGATTTTTTCGTGTCGAGATATATTCAAATTCAGGATATAAAATTTATAAACATAGGAAAATATTTATATTTTGTTACCATGGCAATCATCTCTTCATCTTTCCTATTAAATACAAAGTAAAGTGGCCTTCAAACAATTTTGAGAGCAAAATAAGAATATACATTTGAAAGAGCATCTAAAAAATAATTGATTTTTGAATTTTAATCAAAATCGTTAGAGTGAATTTTGGGCACAATGAAAAAAACTTAAAAAGTACATCAGTAAAGTAAAATATACTAAAACTCTTTGGTCGATTTTGTTCAAAAGCTTTTTGTCACTTCTCAGGGGGGTACCTAACTTAAATATAAAATTTCGACCTCGTACCTATTTTCGTTCTTGAGATATTTTGTTCACAGACACACAAACAGACCATGTTGCGAAAAACACTTTGTGGATTCAGGGGACCTAAAATCGTGTATATCCATCAAAACTTCGACATCGAATTTTTGACATGAATCCAATACTAACTCTATATATATATTAACATATCGCCTGCTGAGAATCATAGTGGCCAACGTCCAAAAATTCAATTTTTGAGTTTAGCCTCCCAAACATTGTTAAAACATCTTCTCTTTTGAGTGCCATAGTGGCGAAAATATATTTCCATTCTTTGCTATTGATTCTGGCCTCTTCATTTGTTGCCCGGCTATGTTTATAAAACTTTCAAACGTCTTTCCTCGAATTGTTGAATTTCGGACTTTCGGCACTATGATTCTCAGCAGGCGATATATAGGTAAAAGAAAGTAATAGTTAATTTACCAACTATACAATTACGTCATATTAAGTCATATACGTACATGTACTGGTATATATTTAATTATATTTTGATATATTGAATATTTGTAGAAGAATCTAAATATTGATATAAAGCCTTTCAAGAGTATTAACAACTTTTTAACTTGAAGGTCCACATGAGATTTCATCTGAAAGTAAATTAAATTTTCAAACTCTTTACGAGAACACAATTCATTTAGAAATAACAAAGGACCTCATCAGAAAATTATTTATTAGTTCTAAAGACCATCTTAAAACTTTTAAATTAATTTTACTAGACTACATTTTTAATGGAGGCTAATTATTTTATATATTTTAAAACCTGGGATTAACAAAGAATTCAATTTCACGTAACTCGGTATTCTATAAATACATAGTCTATAAATTGCAATTATTTTGGGTCACTGGCTTACAAAAACATGTTTTGTTTGACTCTCCACTTGAATGAAATCATTTAAAAAAATTCCTTTCTTTGTTAAAATTCCGATAACTTCCATATTTATATAAAAAAAATTATTGTTAAATTGAACAAAGCAGCCAAGTTTATTTCATTTATTGTCACAAACCAGGGCCAACGTTTCACATATTTAGTAGCTACTATCTTCAAGGTGAAGTCAATCAGATATTTGAAATAAATTTAGTTGTCTCGCTCTTTTAATACCTTCAACTCTTTGGGTTTTCTCCTGCCCTTCTCCCTGAAAGTTTCAAACGGCCACGTTGAGAACCTAAGTACTACAGTATACACTTTAAGAGAAATATTACTTTTTCTTACCCTATATATTTTTGTATCCGATTGATCCGATGCGAACAGAATTGGAGGAAGACGAAAATGAATAGCGTAAATCGAAATTATGAATCCTTGAAATTTAAAATAGAGGTCTTCATCTTTTTAGGGTAGGGGGAAAACTTTTTATAAAGTGAATAAAAGAAATGTAAACCTTAGCTCAAACAACTTGTGTTCTTTTAACTACGATTTGCAAAATGCGACTACTTGAATGTCAAAGCAGACTCCACTGCCATTCCTTAAAAATTTTGGTAACGGAATACACTTTCTTACACCAAGCTATAAAAAAAAAATTTCAAAATTTTGGCCCTACTATTTCCAAGTGACGTATTTACTCCAAAAGTTGATAGAAATCTACAATTATAGTGTAAGGAGTATATACCAAATTTACCAAATGTGTCTCCATGCATTTTTAAGCAATCGTGTTCACACACACAGACAGACAGAAGGACAAATAGACATAATGCCAAAAATAGTTTTTTTATACTCAGGGAGGTCTAAAACTTATAGAAATCTCGAAGTCGAATTTTTTGACGATTACCATACTTTCTCTTTATATACCGGTACTATAAGTAAATAATAATAGACAATTATTAGTTTTGTAAAAAAATCAATGAATTTTTAAATGAGGCTACTATTATTTTATTTATTTTTTATGATTTGAAAAAGTTATTTAATTTTTTTTTTTTTTTTTGTTTCTTCTTTACTCAGAATATTCAAATTTTTTTTATTGTTAATGCTCCAATATCAATTAAACTGAAACTGAACGTTTTTAAGCTTAAAATGGGTATACAATTATATATATTAAAAAGCTTGTTGAAAACGATTGTTATTGCTTCAAATAGCAATTTTAGGCTTTGATTTGTCCATTTTATTCACTATTAAAAAGCTTTGGATTTGTTTTAATGAAAAAATTCTCTAGGTTCATGAGGCGATGTTTTTTTTTTTTTTCATTGTTTTTTATTCTAAATTTTGTATTTTCGTCTAAATTAATTTTCTTTAATCCTTTTTGTTTGAAAATTAAAATTATATTTTTGATCTTATTAAAGTAAATTCAATTTTTTTTTATATATATACTCACGAGCAAAGAAATTGAATCACCCTCTTTTCATTATATTATATTAATGATAATTTTTATGTTTCATTATAATTTATTAGGAATTTCAATTTATTTTCCAGAAAGCTTCTTGTTTAAGTATTTAAAATAAATGAAAAATGATAAAAACATAATGAAATATAATCAACTTATTTTGTCTAAAAAGTAATGACGACTTTTTCGCTGATTATAGGAGATATTATTTGTTTACATTAATTCAATTTAAATCGCTTCTAGTGCCAAATTATCCATCAATCACTTTCAGGCTCCTAGTAATAAACTCATATTATCTTATGAACTCTAAAAAAAATAAATATCAGTCCCATTAATGCTGTAAAAATTATTACGTTTGTGCAACAAGGTGTTAGTTAAAGACAAATCGCCCAACAGCCGTTTCAAAAGTTTATTTACACTGCCCTGCTTTTGGGGATAGCCCAGTGGCGTCATTTGGGGGGTGGCAGGGGGGCATTTGCCCCCTCCCCAAGGGCTCTGATTTTTATAAAATTTTATATTATTTTAAATAAAATATTACAAAATATATCTAAGAGTGTACTGTACAAAATTAAACAATTATTTAAATTAAATGTCTTTTGGTCAAATTAGAGTACTTAACAGGTATTTGTAAGTAAATTTTAAGAAAAAAAAATGTTTGCCCCCCCAAAAAAAAAAAAAGTTAAAATGACGCCACTAGGTTAGCCATTGCCTTGTAAAAAATCTTACAAAATAGAATACTTACAAACTTTTTTCTTAAAGAACATCTCATTAATTGGCATAAAATCTATATACTGATATATAGTCTATACTGTAGACTTATAAAAAGATTAGTGTTTCTAACAGATATTTTTCTTTTTGTTCCAGGTAAGGGACTTCAATTATTTGGGACCTATATTGGCTTCTCTAGATATTTTAGTAGGTGAGTTACCAATTCTCTAAGTTCGAATAGGATAATTTATACCTCAATATAAACTTGTTTTTTTTTTTTAAACTTTTTTTTTAGTCTGTTTGACTTAATGAACTTGAATTTTTTATGTATCGATGACTTCAACGGTGTTGTTTATCGGGGATCACCTATTTCGATTTTCAGCACCGCTTGGTGTTCTTAACAACATTGATCTTATTAGTGACTGTTGTTCATTCTTCTTGCCAAACTAACCAGCTTTTTCAACACTTCACCTCAATATGGTTTTTTAAAATGAATAATTAGCTAACTTGACAGAACAGGACTAATTCGAATTTGTTTGTCAGCTTTTTATATTAATTTTTTTTTTTTTTTTTTTCAATTTTACTTAGACGCCGGCTAAAATTAAAATGAATTTCAGGGTTGGTTTCTGTTGATAATTAGTCTCTGCACCTGAGAGCTTTTATTTTTCATTTTAAGTTTAATCTATCTTGGAGATGCAATTACTAATTATCTTCCAAGTCGTTAGAAATAGAAACCTATTATTTTTTTTTATTAACATTTTCTCTAAAATTATTTTTCATACTATTGCTCTTTATAGAAAATTGCTACAAAAACTGTTATTTTCCAATTAACAAACTAAAATTACTTTGGTAGCTTTAGAATGTTTTCTTCTTGCCGTATAAATAAATCGACTGATCATATTCGTTTTCTTTGCTACTTAACTGATTTATTTATTTGTATATTTTTTTTTTTTTTTTAAACACTCACACTTTTTTCTCATTCACACTCAAATTCACACACACATACACACAGTTTTTCTTCGGCAACTTAGGCCATTTAGGACTTTAAACGATACTCGTATTTATATAATATATATTTATTTGTGGTCCAGGCATTCTTATTTAAGCCATTTGGTATCCAAGCGGCTTAAATAAAATCATCGGACTGCCTGGGGTCCGAACCCGCGACGTTTGGTATACGAGGTTAACACGCTAACCTCTACGCCAAGCCCCGAGAGCCCAAATATTTATTTGTATAATTCAAACACTGCCCATTTATATTGTTAATAGGTTTGAAAAAAAGGCGGATAGTTCTGGTCTCGCCGACTAACATATTGTCCTTTTGCTTATACATGCGGAATACTTACTTATATATAACTTTAATCGGATTGCACAGCTAGTAATCAATAATTTTTTATTCACTTGTCATCAAGATTGTTAATTCATTTGTTTAATCCATTTATTAACTGATCTTCCAATCAATTATAATAAAGACAAAAATGTAGGCTCACCCTCTCTCTATTCACTATCGAATTGTCATCTTTGAAATGTGGTCCATTAAATCATTATATAATATACCATAAAATAAAAAAAATTCTGTCAATTCGATGACAAAATTCACCCAGGTTGACATCAGCCTAATAGATATCATTTACCAAGGGCCGATGTTCTCTGTTATAAATTGACCGACACATGCATGCTATTGATAAATGAACTGGTGTGTTAGAGGGGTTTTAGGGATGAGTATTAAAATCTGCCTAGCCATCCTGAGTGGTGTTGAGAACGAGGGGCGGATATTATCCTGCCAAGGGGCCAATCTCGCCCTTTCTCTCATAATTGATGATCTTTGATTTTCAATAAAAAAAAAAAAAAAAAAAAAAAAAAAAACTACGCATACCCGTAAAAATACACACCCGCACACAAATACAAGTCAAACTGAACTAAATTGCCAACTACCGATTTGTTTGCGTTTCGCTTGTTTTAAATCGGGTTAGTTTTTAATTGGGGTTTATTTGACCATTAGCTTGGGATTGAATTAAGTAAACAATAGATTTACACTAATGTCACAATTAGCCGAGGCCTAATAAAGAATTAATTAAATTTTTAAAAGTGCTTTTATTGATAGATTAAGTTCACTTTCAAATAAACTGTTCTTTGTAAATAAAGAAAAAAATCTGGTGTGACTGGTCGCACTACTTTCTCTTACTTTTGGTAATCGAAAGTTCTGTGCTTGTCACACCAAATTTTTTTGTGTTGAGATATATTTACTTTCCGCCGATATATTAGAATTCAAGATGTAAAATTTATTAGTATGGGAAAATATTTATATTTTGTTACCATGGCAAGCATTTCTCCTATCTTTCCTATGAAGTACAAGAGTAAAGTGATCTTCAGAAGATTTCAATGGCAAAATGAGAATATACATTTTAAAGAGAATGTAAAATATAGTTGATTTTTGAATTTTAATAAAAATAGTTAAAGGGAATTTTGAAAAAATCTAAAAAACACTGAAAAAGTACATCAATAAAGTATTGGTAGGCCTACTCTTTGGCCGATTTTGTTCAAAATCTTCCTGTCACTTGCAGTGGCGTAGTGAGGGGGGGGGCAAGGGGGGTCATCATGCCCCGGGCGCTACTCACAAAGGGGCGCCAAATGGTCGGAAAAACAAAAAATTGCTGGACAATTTTTAATTTTATTATAATTAATTTCTGGAAAATATATTTTAAATTTAGTGCCAGTGTAATATAATAATTTTGTATATTTTACATATAATATATGGTTTTCGAATGGGGGGGGGGGCGCTAAAAAGGTATAGTGCCAGGGAGCGAGTTAAGCTCGCTACGCCACTGGTCACTTGTCAGGGCTAACTTAAAAAATTTCAACCTCCTAGCTTTTTTCGTTCTCAGACAGAAAGAAAAATCATTTTTTTTAGATTCAGAGAAAGTGTATATATCCATCAAAATCTCGACATCGAATTTTTGACATGAATCCAATACTTTTTCACTATATATATAGGCAAGAGAAAGTAAAAAAGGCCCAGAGTTGATGGTTAAAATAATATAAACCCTTTTCATTTTATTTTTCAAAAATATAAAATTGAAAATTAATTTCAAAATTACTTTTTATTAAAGATGAACATTTATATAGGGCCTACTATACTAGGCCTTTAGAATAACTTTTCGAACAATTTCATTAACACTTTGCTTCCCAGCATAAACCAAAGTGACAAGTGTTTCTTGTGTCAGAGAAAGGAAGTGACATTTCGTGGAAAAAGAGAGGATGACTCTGGAATTCAAGAAGAGAATGGAGAGCAAGTATATAAGAGGGGGTGTGGTGCTTTTAATAAAATGTAATGTGTAATTTTCAAAGCCTTTGTAAACCACTGCATGCGCTTACAGCACTTTGTACAGTCCCCGTCAAATATTTATATATATTCCTTGCTTAATTAATGTTTAATTAGAGGAACAAAAGGTTCGTTATATGCGTAACTAGGTTTAGAGATGGGGGAAATAATGGTTTGTAAATCCAAGCACTCGCGGACATCTAATTAAACTAATCTTCCTCCCTTTCTGTCTCACTCTTTCTCTATCTCTTATCTGGCAACATCTTAACGATTTTTTGGACTAAAAAAAAAAAAAAAAATAGCCAATTTACTGTAATATAATAAAAGGAAATATGTAACCAAAGGAATTATAAAAACAGACAAGTGACAATCTCATTCCAGCCCTTATATATTTGCCTAGTTAGTTTAAACGAAAAATTTAATTAAAAATAAATGAAAAGTTGTCTTTTTTTATCAGACTAGTGATTTCCATTTTTTTTTTTTTTTTTTTTTTTTTTTCAATTTTTCATACCGGGTCTCTCTCAATGAATATATAAATTTTTTACTTTCTCTTACCCTATATATTTTTTATCAGATATGCTACTTGTTAGGCTAATCTGGAATTATCAACAAAAAACAATTCTTAATATTTACACAGTTTGAAACTCATCCCTTTTAATATATTTATTTACTGAATATTCTTCTTTCTTCGCCTGATTATTCCCGCGATGCGGGGTCGGCGATCCTCACTTTGCCTCTCCATTTCACCCTATCCATTGCTTTTGCCTCAGACAGGCCAAACTCGGTATATATATTTCCTGAATATTGTATACCAACCATGTCAAACACGCGGCCCGCGGGCTAAAAAAAAACATTTAGTATAATAAATAGCCTACATAAAAGAATCATTCTAATAATCGTATTTTATTAAAACTTAAACAGTACAAAATAGATCATGTAGATTTTGTCATGGCTGCTGTATACTAAATTTGACAAAGAAATTATATTTTCATAACTTAAATTATATTTTTTAGCCATGGAATATGACGTCCGTAATTTCTTTATTTTCTCCTTTATTTAATTTGTTGATATTTTTATGAATTAATGCCTGGGAAGAAAAAAACTTTCATTCTGATTTTGGTCGTCACCCATCCAAAAAGATTGCTTAAATCAAACAGCCAGTCCTTTTTTTTTGTATAGAATATTTCGATAAGCACTATTCCAAAAACAAAAATCTTATCTCTGTTTCAAGGCTTATCTATATTCGAAATAGCTTGTAAATTTCTTAAATAAATAAGCTTGGTTTTGTTATAGAAATTCAATAAAAATTTAAAAAAGGTTTTTATTAAATTAATTCACATGCAAGATATTTTCTTAATATGTTAACTTAATTTTTATTGATAATAAAGTGGTTCTATAATTAACAAGTCTAAAATAATTAATAATTAAGCCTCTATTTTAAATCATCGCACTTTGATTTGAATAATATCAAGTTAACGAACCGAACTAGAAATTGAATTACCATTTGATATTCTCCCTTTGGCCTATAAATAGGTTTCAAAAGGGCAGAAAAATTGCCAGGAATAATTTGATGAACCAAAAAGGTTCAAATTTAAATTTGATTAATAGAATAAAATGTTTTAGTGAGAAAATTAATAAAATATTGAGCGTATACTGAATAATAATAAAATAGTGAAAACGTGCTTTTTTAAATATTAAACTCAAATTAAATTTTAATTTTATCAACTTACCATATTACTCCACACCTGCCCTGGCCTCTGCTTTTTGAAAATAACACGAGCACTATAAATTAAGGAATGGTAGGGCGCTAGGCAACCAAAAAAATCTGAAAGAAATCTGATGTGACTGGTCGCACAGCACACAACTTTCTCTTACCCTTGCAAAATTTATAAGTATGGGAAAATATTTATATTTTGTTACCATGGCAACCATTTCTCCTATCTTTCCTATGGAATACAAGAGTAAAGCGGTCTTCAAAAGATTTCAATGGTAAAATGAGAATATACGTTTTAAAGAGCATCTAAAAAATAGTTGAATCATGTATTAAAAAAAAAATCGTAAAAAATTGTTTGAATGAATTTTGAGAAAATCGGGGAAAAACTGAAAAATTACATTGGTAAAGTGCTAGTACTCTTTGGTTAATTTTGTTCAAAAGCTTCATGTCACGTTCCAGGGGAGTTCCTAACTTAAATATGAAATTTCAACCTTCTAGCTCTTTTCGTTCGTTGAGATATTTTATTCACAGACACACACACACAGATAGATAGACCGTGTTGCGAAAAGCACTTTTTTGTTTTCAGTGGAACTCAAAACGTGTATATCCATCAAAATCTCGACATCGAATTTTTGACATGAATCCAATACTTTCTCTCTCTATATATTAACATATATACCAGCGGGTAGAGGTAAGAGAAAGTAAAACTGCGCTCTACCTTTTCTTCATATTTGCAATAGCCAGTGACTTCTACATGCTTCTACATTCACTAGACTATAAATTAGCTAGAATTTAATCATATTCAATAAAAGAACTAATAATTGTTATAATTACATGTCAATAATTATATATTTTTATTGAAATGACATATTTTCAAGCTTTCTTAAAAATTACCCACCTGTAAGAGGTAATCAATTTACGCACTCAGCCATTCCATTCTTTTATTATCCAACTCTACGTATTCATTAAATAATTTAATCAAAAATCGATTAACTTTACAATATAATATTATCAATTTTTTGTATAGTTAAAAAAAGTGAAAAAAAAAAAAAAAAAAAAATAAATTATAGGCTATTTATTATCATCAAGTAGTTTTCTAGGGGAGTTTTTTCTTATCTAATCTTATCTTAACACCTTTTTTTTTTTTTTTTTTCTAAAAAACAATCACACTCTCACACACATTCACATAGTCTTTTCGGCAACTCAGACTTTTACGATAACCGTTATATATGTATCCAAATATTTTTATTTAAATTGAACTAAAAATAGAAATAATTTAATTGTTAAAATTTTTGAATATTTATGACTTAAAATAAAAGCATGGAGCGCTTCGAAGTGATTCCGAGACTCTAAGAATAGACTATTCCTTAAGCTATCAATGAGCGCCCCATGGTTTTATTTTAAGTTTTTTTTTATTATATTTACAATATAAATACTTATATTATTTTATAGCAATAGTCTAAATAAATTTAGTATTAGAGCCCTTCTAATTAGCTCCCTATGCTTGGCGCCTAAAACATAGGCAATCTCAGATGATGCTCTTGACTTTGGTCTTCCCCCTTATTTAATATCGAGCTGCTGATTATATTATTTTATATTTTCATATTATTTCGAATGAATACATTTCCGAAACATATAGGGAACAAATATTTTCATTTATATTTTGAAAACATTCCAGATATTCCACTCACGTATAAAGAAAATTCCATATCAATGAAATAGATTTTTTTTTTTATTTTGATTAAAAAAGTTTATTAACAAGTTCTCTTTTGAAAGCAGTATCTTATCCAAAAACAATGGAGATATAAAATAAAGTTCTTTCGGAATTTCAAATTCGAAAACTTTATTTTTATATTAATTCAATTTTGAAGACCGGTAATTCAGAAAGTCAAGAATCGTTGATCTTTTAATTTAAACTCTCGTCAGTGGACTTTAGTTGAAACAATTGTATTAAATAATTTTTACTTTCTCTTACATATGTTAATATATATAGAGAGAAACTATTAGTTGGATTGATTCTTATTGATCATTATTAATCTTTATTTTCGTTATTATAGATTATTCTTTTTACTTTCTCTTACCTCTATATATGTTAATATATAGAGAGAGAAAGTATTGGATTCATGTCGAAAATTCGATGTCGAGATTTAATGGATATACACGTTTTGAGGTCTCCAAAATCCAAAAAAGTGGTTTTCGCGACATGGTCTGTCTGTGTGTATTTTACCCTCTAAATTGTTTGAAGCGCACTTTACTCATGTACTTCATAGGAAAAATAGAAGAAATGGTTGCCATGGTAACAAAATATAAATATTTTCCCATGTTTATATTACATCTTGAATTTTAATACATGTATATCAGTGGAATCGAAATATATGTGGACACAAAAAATCTGATGTGACAAGCACAGAACACAACTTTCGATTACTGAAGGTAAGAGAAAGTTGTGTGCTGAGCGACCAGCCACGCTAGATTTTTATATGATACAGGGAGGGATAAGTTTCTATTTTTATTAATTTAATAATTCACTTATCCGAATTTCGAGATTATTGTAATATGAAATCGCTTGTGTAATGTATATATTTGTTGTTGTTTTTTCACTCGTTCTCTTCTTTCGATATTCTTTCCTCGCTCTATGCCCAGATTTAGCAAGTTAAAGCGATCTAAAATTTTGAAGGAGTTCCATAAATAAAACGGCTGGAAATTAGGTATTGTTAAAGGCTCAACAAATATTTTTCATTATATTTTTTTTTTAATGGTTTTCTGAAAACGAAATATTATATTGTATTTCCCTTTTGGTTTCTTCATTCTTTCGAAATTTTGATTATTTCTTTTTTTTTTTTTAATTCATAGACTGTTTTTAGCTGCAGCACCAGTTGCGCATTTCCTATTCCGCCATTTGTCATCTGACAGATTATCTGCAGACATCCCTTTGACCTACTTGTCTTAAAGTTGGACAATTCAAATTCAAAAGAATTTTTTTTTTTTTTTTTTGATTACTTGGTCATTACCAGGTATTTCATTTCAAATCTGATGTCTCTTCAAAAGAAAAAGCTTTACAATGATTTATGATGACTGTCTATTAAGAAAATCTAAAATATAGTATACATAATCTAGACCCACTTTAAAAAAATTCAAACTCTTGATTCTGTTTATTCTCTGGGGTAAATTTAAATATTTCTCTTCTCATTTAATAAAATAACGAGATGAGTTTTTTAATAAAAAAAAAAATAAATAAATAAAAAATCTGAATTCAGAGTTTTAAATCGGAGAAAGGGCAAAATTAAATTCCATAAAAGGTTTTAGATTCATAACTTTCGATTTCTTAGAAAAGAAAAGACCTTAATTACAAACTAGAAACTGGAGGCGACCATCATAATATTGTAGCTTTCTCTTACATGGTCAAGTTCGGAAGTAAGGTGCTATGGGAAACTAAATATATCTCGACACAAAAAATCTGGTGTGACAAGCAAGGTGCACAACTTTCTCTTATCGAAAGGAAAGTTGTGTGCTGTGCCCCAGTCACACCATATTTTTTTTATCTTGAGACAATCAATATCAAGTACTAAGCCTATCATATTATGTCACTCGCACAAATATCTCGTGTTTCTCTTTTGTTTATTAAAATTTCAATTAATATGCAAATAAAGTATTATTAATATTGACGATCAATTTTTTTTTTTAAATTACTAAATTAAAAAATATTAAAAATAAAATTTCAATTATACGAGGCTCTATTATTACGCATTTATATGAATATTTACATTATATTCTTCGTTGTATAAAATGAATCATTACTAGGTGTGTTATTTTTTTAAATATTTTCTTTTCAAAAAAGAAACTGATCATAGTCTGGTCCATTTTTCTTCAGGGTAGTTTATCTATATAAATCTTCCCACTGACGAGAGACAGCCAATTAAATAAAAGGACAAATGGATTATATTTTTGATACCTGTCTAGAATCTAATAAATAAAAATACATTTGATTTGTAGTTTTTATTTATTTAATTGGCTCTTGGTTATTTTAAAATTCAATATTTTTATTATTTATTAAGAATTTGAAAGACTGCCTAGTCGCGATCTCATTAAATTCAATTGAATTACAGTGAAA
>JAKCPI010026341.1:0-49913 GCA_023213315.1 Euborellia annulipes | reverse complement strand
TTACGTGAAGCTTCCCTGTCATTTATCTACTACTATCCCACTTATTTTCTATTCCTCTGTAGCGCGCTCCTGATTGGTCACTTTTATTAATTAATTACTCATTAACTACTTAATCAAAAATCCAAACATGGATTTTTGGGCTCAGAATATTTTTCTCTTTCGATCCCAACAATGAGGTGCGTGACACCTTGGACACCCGGTATAATAAGCAAAGAGAGCAAACCTCTACAATAATAGAGACCTAGGATAAAGATAGTCCGCACGCTGGAAAAGCGTGTAGGTCCTGTTTTGACTCAAGAGTGCGCAATTTTTTTCCAATCAAATACAAACTCATCCCGCAAATTTGTAATATTAAACAATTGACTTGAAAGTTTATTGAAAAAAATTCCATCTTTTTTTCAAACAAACCTCTAACTAATAATAACAAAAGCTATTTTCAGAAGATATTTGCAATAAGACAAACTTACATTTTGAAAAAATCCGATTAGGAAGTGGTATTTTTGTTAGGATAAGTTTTTCCAAAGAGACAAAAAACAGTGAAAAGAAATGAAAGAGTTCATCTCTTTGTTCGTTAGAGGAAAACGCCCTAACTAAATGTATCCATTCAATAATTTCCTTAATAAGTAAAAAAGTATTACTTCTTTAAAAAAAAAAATGGTTAAAATGTAAAATTTTCAATTTGTAAGACACAATGATAATTTACCAATTGTATAGAATACTTCATTATTTGATAAATAGAAAATAAATTAATTTAAGAAAAAAAGAGTTGAGCAGAAAACATGAATAAAAAAATCCAATTTCACTATTCTCTCTTCATCAGGACTTAGTTCATGGAATGGACTGAAAATTGGATCTTTTATTTCCTTATCTCTTTTAAAGCTCCCCGAAAATATATAGCCTAGACAAGAGACTTCTAAATATAAAACCAAAATTTAATTTAAACAAGCTCTTCTTTTTGTTCTCTTGTGTAAAAAATATTCGCCTGAATAAATTAATTAAAAATTTTAAATTTTAATAAATTAAAATAAACAAAAGAATTGGAAGATTTTTTTTCTTTCATTTTAATATTTAAACAAATATAAACTGATGCTCATAACTTCTACAGCCACATTCTTAAAACGACTTTATTCTTAGATTTTTTTGGAAGGGATTTATTTGAAATATAAAAAGGTTTGGTGTCGTTAATCAGAATTCTAAATGATTTTAAAAGAGAAAGAAACTATTAAAATTTGAAGTGAACCACTTGCCAAGGGGGGGGGGTAATTTCCAAGTGAAGTTCTAAATTTGTAGTTCAAATTGCTTTTTATTAATGAATTTTGATAATAGAAATTAGCATTTTTTATGACTAATTAAAAAATCTGGTGTGACTGGTCGCACAGCACACAACTTTCGATTACCGACGGTAATCGAAAGTTGTGTTCTGTGCTTGTCACACCAGATTTTTAGTGTTGTAATATATTTAGTTTCCGACAGTACGGTATATTCGAATTTCAAAATGTAAAATATTTATATTTTGTTACCATAGCAACCATTTCTCCTATCTTTCCTATGAAGTACAAGAGTAAAGTAGTCTTCAGAAGATTTCAATGACAAAATGAGATGTAAATTTTTGATTTTTGAATTTTAATCAAAATTGTTGCAGAGAATTTTGAGAAAATTAAAAAAAAAACTGAAAAAGTGCTTCAGTAAAGTACTAGTATTTTTTGAACGATTTTGTTTAAATGTTCGACATCGAATTTTAGACATGAATCCAATACTTTCTCTCTATATGTATATTAACATATACTTATAGGTAAGAGAAAGTAGAAATTATGAAAATAAATTTGTTTTAATCAAGAAAATCCAAAATAAACTTTCAATTAGGAAAATTTTTAAATCATAAAAAATAAAGGAAAAATTGACCAAAGACAGAAGACCGGAGCTCAAAGAAAGTAGAAAGCTTGTTTTCCGATTAGCTAAATCTGGCTCAATATTTACTCCTTGTGAAAAGCTTTGACACCTACAGCGCCCTAAGGACAAGAGTTAACTCGGCATTTAATACATTTTGGAAATTAATAATAATAAAGAGCCCTAACCTAAATAGCTCGGGATCAAAATTAATAAAAATTTATAAAGAAGAATATGCTTAAAAAACGACTCAAATTGCCTTCTCTACATAGTACTGATATTCTCAGAATGTATCATATGGTTAACCAAGATTAACAACAGCGGGAAAGCTTTGCAACTTCTTTTTTAGCTCTCACTGTATGTAGTACTAAGGGGGAGAGAGCTTAAGCAGACTCCGGTGTCTGTCTGTACGCATAAAAAGTACGGCCTGAACTAGAGGTAGTAGGAAAATAATAATTACATATAGACGTATTCAGCATAAAAAACTGCCTCAGAGAAAAATACGTTTTGTCCCTAGCACTTCCAATTTTTGAGTTATTAATGCCCAATTGCACCGTTTTACATTTATGCCTCCTCTTTACTAAGTATGCTTAAACTAAAGCGTCTCTTAAATAACTTGTTATTTTGAACCGCAATATTTTAATCATGGAATAGTAAAGAAGAATTTTATAAATGTGCAACATGGCAACGTTGTAAATTTTAGTGATATTCTGGTGATTTTTGATAAAATTGACAGATGTTTTGTTTATTATTTGAATATTCTTAAATTAAATTAATTACATATTGTTTATAAATATTAATTAATTTCAGAAAAATAAGAAAATAGAAAACAAAATATTGATTTTTTCATGATTATAATTTTTTTATTTAAATAAATAAGGAAAGAATTGAACATCAAATTATACCTCTTTAGAAAATTATCTATTAAATTATATTTTAAATATAAAAATATAATAGAAAATCGCAATGTTAATAATAATTAGTCCATTGGTGAGTCTTGTTGGTCGTGTAAAATTTTTTTTAAATAAATTAAACATGTATAGCCTACAGAATATCGTTTTGTCTTATATTAAACTGTGTGACAAGTAAGAAGTTTTATTTTATATTCTCTTGCGAGAGACATGCAAGTTCAACTGCATATCTTGGCCAAATATAAAAAAATATATATTTTTTCGGGGTACCTATATATTTTATAATACATATTTTATTATTTCCAAAAAATTCCATAATCCTTTATTTCCATAATATTTAGATCATCTTCGAAAATAGAGTTCATATTGTTCATGTTTTTTATAAAAAAAAAAATCTAGATCGAATAAAAAAATGTATTATTATTAGATAATTAATATTATATTATCAATATAATCTGGAATAGATGTCATTTATTTAACAGAAAATTGTTTTTTAGGTTAAGCATAGGCTAAGCCCCCGAAATCAAGAGCTTAGATTTAAGTTAAAATTTAGACATTTAAGCTTGACTTTGCAAGCGGTACAACGAAATTTGGAAAGTTAAGTATTATTTAGCGTTAAATAATGCTTAACTCATACGGTGCAATTGGGCATAATTGTTAAAGTTACTATTTATCCCATAGGAAATGTATAGAGAAATATTTATGTATTCTTTTCATTTGTGTATTCCATGAATGCAAACAAATCCTCAAGCAGGCACTTGTTTTTCTTAAATATGGAGAAATAACCTCTATTAAAATGCTAAATGTCCAGAAAATCCACAGTGATAGCGCCCCTATGAATTTACTACCGTAAATTCTTTCCTTCATTACGTAGTACTAAGGGGAGAGAGAGCTCATGCAGAGACTTTTTATATTTTAAAAAATAGTCATTTGAATTTAATTGATGGTGTTATTATTGCAGATGGCCAGGTGAAGGAGTTCCTCCAGATGAGGATGGCCCTATGATGCGGCGATTCGCCGCTGCCCGGTTCCAGGCAACCGGCGTCGGCTAAGGCGGATTTCCTCAACAACAACAACAAAAACAACGAGGACGACGACAACGTCATCTAAAAATCCGAAATTTTTCTCCTCGTTTCTCTCCCGGTGTCTGTGTTTGTTTTTCGTTCTTCAAAGTTGCGCGTTGTCGAAGACAGATCAAAAAGTGCCTTGTAGATAGGACCCGATTAATTAATTCAAGTGGAAACAAGAGAAAAATAAATTAACAAATAAGATTACAGGGATTATTTGTTGGCCATCTTTCTTAAGATTTAATTAAGGTAAGAGCTGAATAATCAAAACAAGCGTAAATTTAATTAAATCGATTTTATATTCTCACTAACAAGTGAATAAAATATAAACAAGCGTGAGGTGGGTAGTTCAAAGCTTTTTTAAAGCTATTTTATAAAATAAATTTTCTTATATTGTCACCATTTAAATTTTGCTAGATAAATGAAAATTTTTTTTCAATAGGAATAAAAAATTCCGATTGCCCGTGATCCGTGGATCAGAGAGAAGACACTATCTTCTCGATCCGGAAAATTTATTTCATTTGAATTGACTACAAAATCATTTGTGATAAATAGGGATGGGGTCTAAATGGCCTTAGATGCCGAAAAATACCTTGAATAAAAAAAATAATTAAAATAAAAAATTCCGATTCCCTTGTAGGTGCTTTAAAATTATGTGATGGTGTTATTTTATATTAATAATATTTGGACATATATTATATAATGGATAATTATATCATTTCATTAATGCTGATTTAAATTAAAATTCAATTACTAAAATAAATTTTAGAAATGAATTTTAAATCAAGATTCCACCCACTTGAAATAAAGATGAATAAATGTATTATAATATATAAAAACAGGATAGATTTAGATTAATTGATTATATATTTAAAAAAAAAATAAAAATAAATATTAGTATTTTTATTAAAAATGCAACTTAGGTTGCCTAAATCGCAGGCGCAAAAGATTAAACTGATCTCATAAAGATCCAGTAAAAAAGAATAAATTGACACTGAACGTGGGTTTATTCTCATTATCCATTCAAAGCAAATAGATTTGAAAAATTATTCAAATAGATTAAATAATAGCAAGAAGAAATTTATAAAATGAAAAATTAAATTCGCCATTTATTTTGTTTTCTCATCATCAAGATTTGCCATGTCGGCAACGTCAGGGTGCAGTCTCACCCAGAGTGGCAGTGGTCAAGATTTCTGGGCAAAAGTCACTCAGGGATTACTTTATATCGATGCAGGGACAAGGAGTCATCAGGATCACGATCATGCTGCTCAGGTATCAAAATTATTTTTAAATATTAATATTTCGACTATGAATAGAATGATCTCTCTCTTCTTCTTCTTCTGTCCTCGCCTTTTTCCCGCGATGCGGGGTCGGCGGACCTCACTCTTTCCCTCCAACCCTATCATGCGTTTTTGCGACCGGGAGAAATAGGACAGGCCGGCCCGTCGTACGGCCTGACGCCTTTTAGAAGGAGGAAGGAAGAGAAAGACAAACAAAGAACTGAAGGACTGCCTGTCCCAGCTCGGGCAGCTCGTGGTCGCCATCCACGTACCCACAAGATGTGGGCCCCTAAGCAAATGAATAGATTCGAAATGTGAATCACCTTTTCATTGATCTTACAAATTTTTGTGATCAAGAAATTTAATTTAATATTTATTTGGTTTCATTAAACAAAAATAGTCTCTAAAACAATGATTAAGTGGCAGCTGATTAGAGAAACAGCCACTAAGAATGTTTAAGCCAAGCGCAGTGAAATCTCGCGTGGGTGGCCCTGGGGAATCAGGGTGTGAAACATCCCTCGATAGGAATCGGAATATGTTAATTAATATAATGTATACAATAACCTAAGCAGCCGAAAGGGTAAAATAAAAAAATATTTTAAGTTGAACTGAAGAATTAACTATTTTCATTATAAGTGTTTATTTAGAAGTATGAAGAAATCGTATCAATGAGATTAGAATTGACTTTATTCTACGGATAAATGGTGTGCCTGGCTAACCCAAATATATAAATATTTGACTCCGTCTCCACCATAAGATACGGTGGAACTTCAGAGTCCCTAGAGGTCTCAAGGATTTTAAATTGGCTATTCCTGGTAAAAGGACAACACTTCTCTTACTAGTTTACCTTAGAGCCACCTCAAACTCAAACAAATCCATCTCCTTATGAATCATTCAGAGAATAAATCAACGAAAATATCTTTTAGCTCTCTGTTTGATTAATTAAAAACAAATCAAAAGTCCTAATAAAAAAGAACTAGCGAAAGCAAATGATTTCAAAGAATCTCAGATGCATGAAATGTGCAATAATTAGATAATTTTCATATTAGCCTATTCTATATTTTAAGCCTTAATAAAAATATATATAGCAATCATAAATATATTTAAAAACCGAAAACTAGACAAGAGGATTAATTATCTGGGAGGAAGCTCGAGATTTACTTGTAATTTTTTGAAGCAGGTAGGATATTTAAAAGTTAATATCCTACAGCGTACTATCTGCTCCAAAAAACGACAAGTAAATCTCGAGCCTCCTCTCAGATAATCATAAATATACTTCAACTTACCCAAAATGTGGAAATTCTGGAACCTTGAGACGCAGTCCTGTTGTCTATGGGAAGATCGCTCTGCCAAGACTATGTCTGTATACCATCCGGGTCAAAAGCAAATGGTCGAACAAGTTACAGCACACCTATAAAGAGAGAAAGAAAGAGAATTAGAAAAAATCTTTAACCTACACATTCGCTCACATTGTATAAAAAATATAGATAAAAATAGTAACTTAAATGATTAATAGGCATGGATATAGAAATTTTTTGTCTATTTTTAGCCATCTTTGGCCATAATGACTTTAAACAATAGTTATTGCTTTAATTATGATTCATGTTAGGCATATTTATTATATCCATTTGTATTTATCAATTTTTAACATAGTTAATGGCTTTAGCCTTTCGGCTAGGGGAGTGGGGTAGCTATTTTTATATAATTACTAATTAAATATGGGCCAAATATTTGTACGGTATAAAGTTTTATAAAAATAAAAAAAATGATTTTTTTAAAAAGCCATTAGTTAAAAAGCAAATGAAAATAATTTTGAAAATTGAAGGGATTTGAAAATTTTTATAGTTAGAAATATTTTTCAATTAAAAAAGCATTAAGTATTATCGATTTTCAATCAGAATAAAAAAGTAAAAATAAATTGTTTTCCTTATTTTATCACTGATGAAAAGGAATATCGAACAATATCAAGGTATTTATTTTTTTCATTTTTCTATAGAAGATGGAATAATGAAAAATAATCTCTAAATTAAAAGTTTATCCACTTTTATAGACGAAGAAAGAAAATAAATAATAAAAACGTTCACGAAAGTGAAAACAGATGTGACAACTTATTGTAAATAAATAAATCGTATTCGTTCATAGAACTATATCCGCATCAAACTTTAATCCTCATGTGTATGGCAACTATTAGGCACGTAGCTCGCCCCCCCCCCAGGGCCGGAACTAGGAGATTTTTTAGGGGGGGGGGGGCAAATTTTAATTTGCCGCTCCCTCCTGAAAGTTTTCTATAAAAAATTCATATCATTTTACCTTTTTTTTAGTAAATTTTTCTTTAATTGCCGCCCCCTCCCCCGGGGCACACGCACCCACTGCCCCTCCCTAGATCCGGCCCTGCCCCCCCTCCCACCCCTCTCTTAATTAATATCTAACTAACATTCATTCTCCTACCATCCGACCTATATGTCAGGTCCATTCTTGATTTTATTTAATCCTAACGATATCTGGATATGTATCAATATAAATTATGCAGGTCCCTAAAATATCATCTATGTGTTGTGAAGCCAAAAAAAGAGAGAGAAAGAGATACAAAATTTGAAATTCGAATATAAAAATTAAAATTTAAAATAGGATTCGAAAAAACAAAATTTGATCTTTTTCGATCAAATCCAAAGAAAGATTCGCACAGAAATGTGCAAACTTAAGGTCTCGACGATTTTGCTTGTATATCACTGTTCCCACAGGAATGAGGGATTATGGTTTTGAAAAATGTTATAAAAGACCATCCCTCACTACCTGTGGTGGATTCTCAATAGTGTCGGATTGTACATCTTACGACCATCCAAGAACTACACTATTCTCAAATATACTCTCAATGAATTTTATAAAAATGAAATGAATATGATGAATGAATTATATAAATAATCTAACAACTTGTACAACAAAATTGATATTGAAGTAATTATTAATTTATAAAACAATATTTTGATTGCTCAGGATTTTCACCGTAGTGTTCGAGAGTTATTTGAAGAAGATATATAAAGAAAAAAAAGAGGTTTTGTAAATAAAAGCCGACTGTGCAGGTATCCTTGTGCTCAGAAGATGCTCTGGAATTGCGTACTTCGGCATCGGTGGTACTCCTTGAAGGTGATATTACGGGAGCGTTAACGAGCAACAATCATCGACACCCGGGAGGAGTAGGCCTTGATCCCGGCGGTGGAGGTGTATGCGGTGCTCTCACTGGAGGCGTCTACATTGGAGGCAACTACGCAGGCCTAGGTCGTTCCAGAATCATCCGCCAATCTGGCATTTATCGCCATGTTCCTTATAGACCTACACCTTGTGGACCAACTAAGGCCTCCAGTTGGGATGAGAGCCACTCCGTCCAGGTACAGTTGTTTTAAGTTAGGCGTAAGTAAACTCAAAAGTAGTAGCTTTGTTGGTGAGAATTCAAAATTATTCACTTTCCTTTAATTGAGTAAGCCAATAATGGCAATAAGTAACAAAAGACAACTGAGTTAAATTTTCTTAGATATCTGGAAACTTTTTCACATGGTGTTCATTGTCAAAAGAATTAATCTCAAAAAAGGTTATTATATTTTAATAAAAAAAATAAAAAAAACTTTTTGTTCTGATCTATGGGCTTATTTGATTCTTCCACAATTAATTTATATTGATACGGGTCAGATACAATATCATTAGGAAACGGATTTTAAAAAGATATCAACCATTTATAAATTAGAATCTCAAATTTATTCTGCCTTCTGAGGACCGATAATCTCCAAATTTGCTTAAACTTTTCTAGGATTATAAAATAAATAGGTTCTGTTAAAGAATTATATATAAAATTTAAAGTAAATTAACAATGCATAGCTTATTGGGACATAAGATTAAAAATGTAAGAAAATATGTCCCTTTTGACTTTGATTGTAAATCTTAGCGTCGACGCAGCTTGGCAGCGCTTCCGACTTTACAGTCGGCGGTGACGCAGCCTCAGCTTCCGTCTTCGACCTCATCTGGAAATGGGAATCCTTCGGGAACTGTTGCTGCCGACACGGAGCCTGGTGTTGCTCGAGATTTACGCTATTACTTCCAACATCCATATGCTCGGCTAGCGGTTACCTATGCAGTCACCATTTGTAATCTCTGGCTCTTTGCTGAGGATCCTATCGCCCACTCACGAGTGGAAGCTTCTGTACCAGTCCTCGGGAACGTTTTCAGCTTCGTGGCAACCAAATATCCACGTGAATGGCGATGGCAAATGATTAAGGTATGTTAATTGTTTTTCACCGTGATGTTTTTCAATTCATATAAAATTTATTTATTTTTTTTTTAGGTCCTCATGTGGATAATGGCAATACTCTGTGGAATGGTCTTTGGAAAATTTCTTATCCATGGATATGTTCTTGGAAGACTAATGCGATTAAAAATGTTTCGAGATGATCAGGTAATTTATTTTAAAAAATATTAATTTAATAATCTTCTTTCAAAATTGTTATTCTAAATCAAATTTTTCAGGGTTCATGGATGGTCATGTTCTTAACAGTCTTGGTTAGTTTATTCGCATTTTCGCATGTATATAACATTCTTCTGGCTCTATGGCATATTGACTCCTGTCATCTTGCAATAAACTCACAAATGGATATTAGTAATGGCAGTGTGATGAAAGCAGCCGCTTGTGGTACTTGGCTAGGTGATCTTGTTACTGCACTTATGGTAACTGATATGATGCTTCAGGTAATCAATAAATAAATTTACATATTTTAATTCATTGCCCTTATTCAATTATTCAATTCAATTATTAGGGCAGGTTTAGGTAATCGGCCTGCTCCTAGGCTGAATAAAGTATGGTTAATTTTTTGTTTAAATGACTTTTCGTTTCCGAAAGGTTTTATGATCAGGACTGGAGAATAAAAAATTAAAATTCTATTTTCTAACTTATAGACTAAAGACATTGGAAAATCTTGAAGTCATCTCTTATGTTCTTTTTTTTAAATAAAAAAAAAGAGAAACTTAGATTCAGAATTAATGTTGAAATTCATCAAATTAACTGCTCCGAAGAAATTTTATCTCCCACAAGGGAAATTTGAATTTCTTTAAGAAATTAGAGTTCATTTTTTTTTTTGTAATATTCACTCATACTATTCTTAGCTAACGTAGCTAATATAGAATAGTTTACGCTATCTAATAAAAATCCTCTCAAATGGTCCTGGCCCAAAAGAATTGAATTTATTATTTCCAATAAATAATTTGTTTTTAGGATAATTTATATCCACTTTGGGCAACTGGTGCTCGAAGAGCGTGGCGACGCTCATATCTCCTACGACTTATTGTCTTCTGGTTGGGCTCTCTTTTAGCTACTGGAGTTGTTGTCACCCTAATCGTCAGTGATGCCTTTAGTTGGGATAATATCAATCGAGATCTGGTTGTCACCACAGGTATGGAAACAAGAAGACAGGTATTAAATTGAAATTCTTCTATCATAATTTATATCCTATTTATTTCCAGAAAATGATTCCAATCAAATTATTTAAGTGAGCCGTTCAGAAGCCAAAATGTCCAGAAAACAAGTTAGTAGAGAAATTTTATTGAATAAATAAAAAACGGCACAATTGCCAATTGTAATTTCTAATATAGATTTACAATTTGAATGTGAGATTTGTTCTTAGTACAAACAAACAGATTTTTAATTTATATTATTTAATTATTTAAACCCATTAAGTATTTTGACACTAAAGAAATTCAAAAAGTGAACTTAAATGAACTTTGGCTTCTGAATGGTTCATATATTAATAGATACACTAATATATCAATATAAACATTCAAAAAAATATATACAATTTAAAAAATTGAAATCTATTAATTTAATCGAATATACACTTTTTGAGATTCTCAGAGTCCAATACTAGGGCTAGTAGCTTTTTTAAAATGCGTCCATTTATCATCTACAATATTTACAACATGCGCTAAACTCTGACATAAAGAGAAAAAGGCACGATTTTGAACTAGATTTCTTTTTAAATTTTTTAATAATGTGCAACAATTATTCAACTACTACTGTATTATATATTGATTACTCATGTGCATTTATATACGTAGATATAAAATGAAGAAGTTGACTTTAACTAAGTTAAGTTATTTTCACAGGAATTTCTTTGAGTAGTGATATCTGATATATTATTTTAGGAATTAAAATCTGCATTAGCCCTTACTCTTCTCATATTTTCAAATTTTTAAGAGAATAAAAAATTGCATAAAACATTTTTACTTATTAAAAAAATGGATGCTGTAAATAATTTTACTTTTTTTTATTTTTATAGAACTCTCGCGTGCTTTTCTTGCATCTTTTATCCTGGTTATGGATCTATTGATTGTTATGCAAGATTGGGATTTTCCTCATTTTACGGCCACTCTACATATCAATTTACCTGGACTCCGAGTAGCTACACTTCAATGGAAATATGCAGAAGTTGATATTACAGGTAGTTTAATAGCTTAAAAAAGCACGGGAGAATTTATTTTAAAAAATCATTCAAGAGCGATATTTTATTGTTTTTTTTTTTTTTTTTTTTTTGTTGTTGTAGGTAAATGGTTCAATTATGGAATTATATTTGTGGTGATGTTGTTAGATCTTAACATGTGGAAAAATCAAATATTTTATGAACCTCACGATTTCGGCCAATATACTGGTAAGAAATAAATAGTCTAATATTACTGTATTTTGATATTTCGATTTGAATTAATAATTTTTTGAAATACTAGATCCTGATGGCCGTATTCGAACTGTAGTGGACCCAGAGGTTTTGGGCACAGAAAACTCCAGCAATTGGTCATGGGGGGCTAGAAAACAAATCAATCCAGACACGGGAACTCCTTATTATGAAGGTGATTTTTTTATGTTTGAATATTTAAACTAATTTTACAATAATAACAAATTCTCTTTAGAAAACTTTTAATTTCAATAAAAAACCCATGCCTCCCAGAGCAGACAGAAAGTTTCAAGTTTCAATTCCTGTTTTGGGCAATAAATATAATTAAATTAATTGGTTTTCAATTAATTTAAATATATTGTTGAATTAACTTCAATCTTGGTCTTATCCCTATGTGGGGTCAGCAAAATTAATTTATAAAGAAATAAAAGACTGACATAAAGGAAAGGAAGAAATGCCAGCCTTGGCTCGGGTATTCGTGGTCGCCATCCACGTACTCATTATAAGTATGTTCCTGAGTGGATATTGTTGAATTAACGATTAACGTTAAGTGAAAATATACAATTGAATGACCTTTGATGGCTAAGAAGCTTCTATCATCCGCCATTTATTTATTTTGAATATGTTTATTAAAGATCTTGTTCACTTGAGTCGGATCAAGTGCGCAGTACTTGAAAATGACTGCAGAATAAGCAGTCGAAACGTTGTACACTATTTATATTTTTATTAAATAATTAATACAAAATGTGGTCTATAATTAAAAACTCCCTTAATAATAATAAATACAAACCACAAGAGCTTTTTCTATTAATTATTTATTAAAAAATTTAAATACTGTACAACGTTTCGACTACTTATTCTGCAGTCTTCCCCCTTAAGGGAACAAAAAATGTGAAAACCCCCGGGAAAAAAAGGTTCTCTACATTTAAGTATTTATATTTTAATTAATAATTAATACAAAAATGTGATCTAAAAATAAAACCTCCATAATAATAATAATAATTATTATTATTTATTTATTTATTTATTGCCCTCGGGCTTGGCGTAGTTTGTAGCGCGCCTGCCTTGTATACCAAGGGTCGAGGGTTCGGATCCCAGGCAGTCCGATGATTTTATTTAAGCCATTTGGATGCCAAGTGGCTTAAATAAGAATGCCTGGACCCCAAAAATGTATATTAATCGAAAACGGATATCGTAAAAGTCTTATATGGCCTGAATTGCAGAAAAGACTGTGTGAATGTGTGTGTGAATGAGAAAAAAGTGTGAGTGTTAAAAAAAAAAAAAACCTTAGAACAGGGCAGGTCTCGGTCCAAGTTCCAAAACTCAGTAATTTAAAAATTTCTTAAATATGAGGATCCAATATATGCAACGAATAAATGTGTTTTATTAATTTAAGTAAGGAATATATTTCTAGGAGATGCCGTAATGAATTCAAGATTTTTTGGTTATCCAATGGCTGTCAAATGGACGGCATTCATTCCATCCGTTATCGCTCTCGTCCTTTTCATTTCACTTATTTCAAGATATGGACGATTCCCATTCAATCAGGTGAATAAATTCATTATTATTTAAATAATTGTTCAAATGTAAAATAAAAAGGAAATAAAAATAATGTATTCTGGACACTTCATTTCTAGGTTTCTACTTTGCACTACAGAGCCTTAGCGAAAAAGGTATTATTAAGAGAGAACGCCTTAATATTCTTTGCACTAAATAAAATTTTTGTCACTTCTATGCCAAAATTATAAAATATTGACTTGATCATATTTAAATTAATTTAGAGTAGGACAGGGGCGGATTTAGGCATTTGCCGCCCCTAGGCAGTGGGCTCATGTCGCCCCCTTCTTTCAACCACTCCAACACTGAGAACTTATGCCTTTTCAACATCAAATACTTTTCAGTTAGAGGGTTTGTATTATTAGTATATAAATAAGCAGTTTTTTTCATAAATTTCCTCCCTTAAAATTTGCCGCCTCTGTCACGGGCCTAGTTCGTTCGCCTCTTTGGAAATTCGCCTCTGGAGTAAGAAATAAATTGTTGTAAAGAGGGATGGAAGGTAGCTAAGTAACTTTGGAAAAAGATTTTCGATTAATACATAAGCTTAATTACCGACCGATTCTTTTCACCATTCTTATTAAAAAAATCAGTCATAACTTTGGAAATTTTGAGAATAGAAACGATGAAGAAACTCTAGGTAAAGGCCAAGAGTCTTTAGGACTTGATGATTGAATGAAATGAATTTTTTACTTTCCTTTAATATTAAAATAGCCTAATATAGAATATCTAGTAAAAAATTCGAGATTTTGATAGAAATGCAAGTTTTGCGCCTCAAAAAGCTGGGTTCTCTAAAATGGCTGATTGTTTATGAGAGTAAACAAAATATTCCAAGAATGGAAAGGGCTTCGAAATTTGATAAATATCAAGTCAGGACCTCGCTTGACATGCAATACGAACCTTTTGAATAAAATCGGCCAAATATAAATATTTGCCTCTGATTATAAATTTTACCTCTATGATTTATATATACTATCCATAACTAAATATATTAATATTTCGAAACCAAAAACATCTGGAGTGACAGTAGGCCTACATCACATAACAATATTGAAAGCATTTCAAAATAAGATTTGCCAGTTTTTAGAAAATAAAATTCTATATCACTCAATGCAATGTCATTCATTGCAGATTTTTTTTTAATTAAAAAAATTAAATAAAAGATTGAAGAGGAAAGCAGCCAGGCAGGGAGCCTCTATTAAATTGAACTCCTTTTACGAAAAACATTTCGGCCGATTTAATCATGCCATCCTCAGTTGCTTTGGCTAAACAAAAAATTATTTACATTGACGTTGTTTAGCTAAATAAATTTTTTATATAATATTTAACATTATTAAGACTTACAGTTTTTTAGTAAATAGAGTTGTAAATAAAGTTGTTACTAAAAAATTGTAAGTCTTAATAATGTTAAATATTTTTATACAAATTTTTTTAATTTCTTTAGCTAAATAACGTCAATGTAAGTAATTTTTTGTTTGAGATGGCATGATTAAATCGGCTGAAACGTTTTGCGTAAAAGGAGTTCAATTTTATAGAGGCTCCTGCCTGGCTGCTTTCCTTTTCAATCTCAATTCTACACAGCCACTTTCTACATTAAATTTAAAAAATTAATACATTTTTTGGCTAAGTTATTTTCAACTAAGGATGTGAGTAAATAAGTATTGTAGATATTGATAAAGGCACATGGATTTTTTTCTCGCCTAGTGAATGGAATCAGGCACCCCCTCTCTTGCATTGACCCAGCAATTCTATGTTATCTTTATTAAATGCTAAATTTTTAAAATTTTGCTTTTTAACTTTGCCCACCAGTTGGGCAGGTAAAGTTAATGTAATTTTTTTTTCAAATAGGAATTTAAACGAAACTGCAAGATTGAGGCCTATTTAGTACAAAAAGTATATTTTGACAATTTCGTTCTATCTGTAGACACGATTGTTAAAAAAAAAAGATTTTATGATATGCTCGATTGAGGAATTTATAAGCTCATATACAGTAAAAAAAAAAAAAAAAAAAAAAAAAAAAAAACACTGTGAGGCAAAATGAAACTTTTTTCCAGCCCCGAGATAATTTCTTCAGAGGGAGGGGGGTGGCCTGTTTGTTACAGAAATAAAATTAATTTTTATATACAATTCTAAAAGATTTTAATGAGAAAAACAAATGCAATTTTATTCATTAATTTATTTTTATAATTGAATGTGAATTAATGAATATCTATAAGGGGATGTGTGAGCCGAGGGGGATCGAATTATATCTAAAACTCCAAACAAAGGAAATATTGTATATTCATGAAACGAAGAACGGATTTACAGGCTTGTGGCATGTTACGACATAGAAACGTAAGCAAATTAAAAAAAAATTATCTGAATTTTTACAACTTATAATTAGGGGAGGCGAGTGGAGAAACTTGCTAAGAAAATCAGGCATTCAGACAGTGAAAAAGAAAATTCCACCTCCAAAAATCTCACTTATTACTAGGCCACTGACGAGAGATAAAAGTTTGGGAATTTATATTTTCAATTATTTAATAATAATTTCTTATTATTAAATATTATAGGAAAATATAAATTCTCGGTTAGAGGGATGAAGGGTGAGGAGGGAGGGAAAGAAATCATGTAAAAATGTAAAAAATTTACAAAAAAAATCTATTTTCATTTTCATTTTTAAAGAATAAAACTATTTTGTTTATTAGAAGGGGTGATTTACACCCTTTCTCACCCTCCCTCTGGGGTATACGAATTCATCATAGAGTTATATTTAAAAAATTGGATAATTTTATCAGTATATTATAAGAGAGAAAAATAAAATACAAAATTACTTTAATTCGTTATGCAAATGAGATGTGAAAATATTCATTACCTTAATAATAAGATGACCAGGTGGGGAGTTTGGTGGATGAATGTCTTATTTGCACAAATCACAACACAATATAAAATAAACTAAACACACGCGAGAGAGAGAGAGAGAGAGAGAGAGATGGAGCAGAACCGAATGACTGACTCATGGCTCGAGTCAAAACAGACCGCCTGACAGGTAGGCAGCAAGCAAACAGGCATAGATAGATAGCATTCCTCTCTGAGCGACCAAGAATAAAAATTATCAAATAAGTTCTCTATTGATAAAAATTCTATTTACTTGCAAACTAACGGGGTTTTATTCCGTTGGGAATAAATTCGAAATTAAATAGCTATTAAAAGACTCATCTTCTTGTAAGGGCTTCGGAATCGCTCACAACCCAGCCGCTTTATCCTATATATTTTTTTTTAAGTTGAGGGATGTTTAAGGAAGGGTGAGGTGGGTCTGTTGAAAATCAGTGAAAAAATTGTGAAAAAAATCAATCATTTTTAATGATTTTTTTTTGCATTTTAAGAGACAAAATCCTCCCCCACATCCCCCCCCCTCTTGGATCCAAATGTTAATGTTTTTTAACTTTTCACTTCACCTAGACCTTCTAAATAAATGTTAAGGCTAAAATATTCTTTTTTATCCCTCCAAATTTAATTCATGGCCCTATAATTAACGAAAAGGGATGAAAATAAGTAGGGGGCTCTCCCCCGAAAACGGTACGTGGTGGGGAAAAACGGAGGTCATATTTGGATTCAGGAGGTCCTTTTACTTAAGAATCTGAAGGAATTATCTCGGGGCTTTTTTTTCTGCCGCACAGTGTAATCAGAGGATTTTGAAAATTTTATTTCAATTTTGGAAGCATTTTAAATAAGATTTGCCAATTTTTATAAAAGAAAATTAGTTTAGGCATTATTATTTCTAGAATCAGAAAGAAAATAAAACTATTAAAATAACGCTATGTAAATCAACTTTATGCCTGGAAGAGATCCTCAGAGATGAAAATAAAAACAAAACGCTTTATTAGACTGTTTAAAAATAAAAAAAAATTAAATGAAATTTTAATAAGATGAAAATTTTCCAAAAAAGATCAAATAAAATTGAAATGTTAAAAGAAAATTTCAAAAAAACTCTTGAACTAGAGACATCATTAAAATCAGGCTGAGTGAGGACTGAATAGCATGAGAAGATAACTGCAAAGGCCTCTCTCGCCCAAATAAAAAAAAAAATCTAGCTACCTCTAGTTTGAACCACAAAATAAAAATCACAGCTTCTCTCCATTTATCTTAGAGACTGCGGTAAAACGCTCTCTACCGAAACACTTTGTGACGACAGGATTAGTTTTGAAAAAGTATATATTCTATTAACAAGATGCTATGAATTGTTAATTTTATATCTTGTAAAAAAAAAAAATAAATATATAAAGTTTTTTATAATATCATTATTATTATTATTATTATCACTAATAATATATTTTTAATTTCCTCACAGCTATATCCAATGGAACGCTCTAGAGGAACCAGCATTAGGGATGGACCAAGTCCACAAGCAGATGATCGAATGTTAGCTGCAGCAGCAGCAGCCGCAGCTGCAGCTGCAGCAGTCGCTATGTCTTCATCTCACTCTGGACCCAGATGACCCTAAGCCTAATTTGCAACTCTTTATGTTGGAAAATTATACATATATACATAACTTATATAAATATAATTATATATAAAATAAATATATAAATATTGGTATTTGTTTTGTTGTTAATTCAAAACCCTTCCTAATTATATGCAAATAAATTCTTTAAATTAATTTCTAATAAGGCTTTCTAAACTTTTGGAAAATATTTAATAATCATAAAAATTTTTTAAATAATAGTGCAATCAACTAAAAATTTAAAGTTGACAGACAAATCACGGTGATAACGCTCAGGGGCTACTGAAACAACAATAAGAGGGTAAATAGACATCCAACAGATGCGTCTCTAATGTATTATTAATAGGTAGTCTATTAAAAACTAAAATTTGAGACGATATAAAATAGAATTAAATGACGGATATAAAATCTATGAAATCTCATCTTGTTAGAATTATTAAATCAAATTCAATACGACAAAAATTATAGGAAAGGAAAACGAAGCCAGATATGTCTTTGAGGTTTTTATATGAGAAAACAAGAAAAGGAGGTAAGACCCGTTTTGACGCGAAGCTCGCCGAAGGCTGGCGGAGCGCCTAGTCTATCTAGGTATCGACGATGCCCGGCAAAGGCGGATCATGCGGCTAGTAATAATAATGTAAATTTATATTTATTAAGTACGTTAGTATAAATAAATTAAAGATTTATCATTATCCAAATGACTTCAATTTAAAAATCAACGAATTGACCAGAATTAAATATTTTGTCAGTTTTTCAAAATATTCATTAATTTGTTCAAAAATATTGTTAATCAGAAAGCAGTGGCGAATTCGGAGATACGGTAGAACGACTCGAGCCTACGTATTCCACATAATGCCAAAGAATATTACATAAAGCAAGACCAAATAAAAGATCAGACTATATTCACCAATGAAGTCAAATAGCAGACCACAAGTCATAAGACAATTCAGTCAAACTAATAATCCTTTTGAAATCAAAAATTCTGTCAAAAAAAATTTCTGCAACATTTAACTTTAGACTTTTTTACTTTCTCTTACCTATGTAAATATGAAATATATAGAGAGAGAAAGGATTGGATTCATGTCAAAAATTCGATGTCGAGATTTTGATGGATATACACGTTTCGAGGTCCCTGAATCAAAAAAGTGGTTTTCGCGACATGGTCTCTCTGTGTGTCTGTAGGTGTGTATCCAAAGTGTTCAATTTTAAGCATAAAGGAATTGAGCTAGGAGGTTGAAATTTTTTATTTAAGTTAGCGACCCCCCTGAGGCGTGAAAATAAGCTTTTAGTCAAAATTGGCCAAACAGTATTAGTACTTTACTGATGTACTTTTTCAGTTTTTTTTTTTTCGATTTTCTCAAAATTGGCTCTAACGATTTTGATTAAAATTCAGAAATCAATTATTTTTTAGATGCTCATTAAAATGTATATTCCCATTTTGCTATTGAAATCTTCTGAAGACCACTTTATTCTTGTACTTCATACAGGGTTACCACGCGTCCTACTTTCGGTAGGACAGTCCTACAATCACAATGAATGTCCTACGTCCTACAATGAAGCCTAATGTGTCCTACTTTGAAAATAAAATATTAAGTTGGTTTTTATAAGTCTGTATAATCGATTTCTAAACGCCCGGATGAAAGAAATAAGTGTTCAGTGGAGTTAATCAAAGCGGAATTGCTTGTAAGTGTTAATTGTAAAGAAAATTGCGTACAATTTTATGAGAAAGTTCGAAACAACATTAAATTATTAAAATGCGCGAAGAGTGATGAAAAATATAAGTTCAGACATTAAATGTAGTCATTAAATAAATAACTTACAATAAATTAGCATTATCATCATCTAAAAAATGTATGTATATATATATATATATATATATATATATGTCCATTTCCTATTGTCCTACATTGAGCATTTTAATATGTGGCAACCCTGACTTCATAGGAAAGATAGAAGAAATGGTTACTTACAATGGTAATAAAATTAAAAATTTTCCTATAGGCCTACTTATAAATTATACATCTTGAAATCTAATATAACGGCGGAAACTAAATATATGGACCGTTTATTTTGAAAGTGGTGTAAGTCCATTAAAAAAAAATCTGGTGTGACTGGCGCACAGCACACAACTTTCTCTTACCTTCGGCAATCGAAAGTTGTGTACTGTGCTTGTCACACCAGATTTTTTGTGTCGACATGTATTTAGTTTCCGACAGTAGGGTACAATTGAATTCAAGATGTAAAATTTATAAGTATGGGAAAATATTTATATTTTGATACCATGGCAACCATTTCTCCTATCTTTTCTATGGAGTACAAGAATAAAGTGGTCTTCAGAAGATTTCAATCACAAAATGAGAATATACATTTTATAGAGAATCTAAAAAATAATTGATTTTTGAATTTAAAAAAAAATCGTTGGAGCAAATTTTGAGAAAATCGAAAAAAACTGAAAAAGTGAATCAGTAAAGTGCTAGTACTTTTTGGTCGATTTTGTTCAAAAGCTTCGTGTCACGTCCCATGGGGGTGCCTAACTTAAATATAAAATTTCAACTTCCTAGCTCTTTTCGTTCTTGAGATATTTTGTTCACAGACACACACACAGCGCACACACACACACACACACAGACACACACACAGACAGACCATGTCGCGAAAACCACTTTTTTGGATTCAGGGGACCTCAAAACGTGAAGATCCATCAAAATCTCGACATCGAATTTTTGACATGAATCCAATACTTTCTCTCTATATATATATTACATATATACATAGGTAAGAGAAAGTAAAAAAATGAGATATCACATAATTTATGTATAAATTAATGTAAATTTTCTATGTATAACTAGCTAGTGGTAAATTTCTTAAAAAATTCCCATGTTTTGTACAATTGAAAATTGGTCAGTAAATATATTTGTTAATAAACAGATATGTTAACCTTTCATTTTCTCGAAACAATAGAAAATGGACTTACACCACTTTCAAAATAAACGGTCCATATGTCGACACAAAATTATATTTTTTTAAATTTTCTAAAAATTCTCATTAATTAAATTTTACCTTTATTTGTTTTTTAATTAACGCTTAACTATCGAAACTCAAATTTTTTTTCAGGTAAAAAACTTTAAGATAAAAATATTTTTTATTACTCTAGTTAATGTATGATAAAGTCACGCAACGATTTCTTTATATGAAAATATTTTTTAATCTTAATAATAGGTAGAAAAATACTTTTTAAAATATTATCAAAAATCTGGTATGATGTGTCGGTCACACGAAATTTTTTGTGTCGATATTTTTTGACTTAAATTAATATAATTTATTTTTCCGAGACCAATTTATTTTAATTAAAAAAAAAATATATAATTTATTATAATAATCAATGAGCCCCCCCGGGGCCCCCGCAACCCCCCCCCCCCCCCCCCCCCCCCCCCCCCCCCCCCGCCCCCCCCCACCCCCCCAATTTTTTAATCCAGCTAAGAAACCACCCGACAACCCACCCCCCCCCCCCCCCACAATCTACCCCCCCCCCAACATGGCCCAACCCGAGACGCCGCCGCCGGAAAGAGAGGGAGAGTGGGGGTGAGGGAGAGAGAGAGAGAGAAAAAGGTGAAAGAGTTAAAAAAAAAAAAAAAAAAAAAAAATAATCAATGAGTTTTTTTTTTTTTTTAATCATGGTTGGTAAGACACCATTTCTGTTTGTCTATACTTATTCATTCTAAAAGTTGATACAGATCTTTGTGAAAGAACCAGAAAAGAAATTTAGCATAATTATTTGTGGTTTTACGTTATTGTATTGTCACCACACAGACAAAGAAAGACAGGGAGACAAAATCCTCTTTGAGCTCAAGGAGTACTATAATGTCGAAAATCATTAGGTATAATTTCTAGGTCAAAAATTTTCTATTCAAATGAAACAAATAAAAAAATTATATAAAAATATAGGCCTACTTGTTATATACTGTATTATACTATTTTTGATGTATAAAAAAAAAAACCTCATTGATTTCTCTAGAAGATTATTTATGGTAATATATTATATAAAAAATAATTTTTAACAGCACAGACGTTATTAAAAATGTAAAACATGTCGGTCTATTCATAATCCGTTTATTTAAGATTCAATCCATTAATTTTTTTTTTCACTTCACTCTAGCCTTATAAACGGAAATTGATTTAATATAATTTTATTTTAATTTCCCTTTTCTGTCTGGAGGAGGGGGGAAAGGATTTATGAATATAAAATTAAAACTATAGCCAACGCATGAATCTGATAATTGGATAATGTAACGTTGCGTGTCTGGTAGAGTGTTCAATAATTTTATAAAAATAAAAATGCTTTTATGTAAATTATTTATAAAAAAAGAGTGGACATAAATCGAGGAGAGAAAATTTTTATTGCCATTTTTATAATTAAACCTCAGTATATATAATTATAGAGAATCCGAATTTAAATTGATAATAATGAATAGGGATGCCCTCGGACCTTGGTGTAGTTGCTAGCGTCTTGCCTTCTATACCAAGGTCGCAGGTTCGGATCCAGGGCAGTCCGATGATTTTATTTAAACCATTTTGGATACCAAATGGCTTAATTAAATATGTATAGACCCCATGATTTATTTTAATAAAAATCTGGTGTGTCTGGTAGCACAGCAGATTTTTTTGTGCCGAGATATATTTAGTTTCCCCCAATATATTAGAATTCAAGATGTCAAATTTATATTTTGTTACCCAGACAACGATTTCTCCTATCTTTCCTATGAAATACAAGAGTAAAATGGCCTTTAAAGAGAATTTAAAAAATAATTGATTTTTGAATTTTAATCAAAATCGTTTGAGCGATATTTTGAGAAAATCGAAAAAAACTGAAAAGTACATCAGTGAAGTACTAGTACTTTATGGCCGATTTTGATTAAAAGCTTATTTTCACGCCCTAGGTGTGTCTAACTTAAACATAAAATTTCAACCTCCTAGCTCAATTCCTTCATGCTTTAAATTGAACACAAACAGATACACAGACAGACAGGGTAGAAGACATCATATGAAAACTCAATACAAAAAAAAAAAAAAAAAAAAAAAAACGTGTGGGGTCGTAGGACCCCCGGCAGGAACGAAGTTCCTCACGCCTTTTCTTCAACTTAAAGAGAAGGAGAAGGTGGGCGTGGCCTCGCCAAGATTTCGGCTAATCTCTCCTTCCTCCGCCGTCGCTCGGGCGATGGGAACGCATTTTTGTTAGGAACGGGTTTTTGTTACGTTACATTTTCTCCCAATTCACCCTGCGTAAGCCGCGTTAAAGAACTTCGTTCCAAAAAAATCGAAACTTGGCTACACCATTCTAATACGGGTGTCTTTTACAAGAGAAAATAGCATTTAAACATCTCTTTTATTTATTTATTTTTTTGTTTGTTAATTTATGTTCAATATGTTAGTGTTTTTCAGATAAAGCCCTATTAAATGGATTAGTGTAAATAAATTTGGAGATTATTGGTGAAATATTTGCAAAGGTGGAAAATCAACGATTACTTAATTCGAATGCGTATTATGATAATTAGTACAATACATAAGATTAAAATGGTTTCATAATAATAAAAGCCCAAAATCTCGGTATCGAATTTTTTACATTGAATTCAATTCTTAAAACATTTTAAGCATTATAGTACTTTCTCTAGCCTATGTAATATATTTAGAGAGAAAGTATTGAATTCAGCTACTACTCTATTGCCGATATAGCATACTAGAATAATAGATGTAAAAATCTGGTGTGACTGTCGCGTAATCGAAAGTTGTTCTGTGCTTGACACTCGAGATTTTTCGTGTTGACATATATTTAGTTTCCGCCGATATATTAAAAAAAAAAAGTATTGAAATTTTATATTTAAGTTAGGCACCTCCCTAGAGCGTGAAAATAAGCTTTTAAACAAAATCGGCCAAAAAGTACTAGTAGTGGGTGCTTGAACATGACAATTTTTTTTTTTAAATTAAGGTCTTTTTCGGCATCGAAGGCCATTTAAACCCCAACTCTATTTATTTCAATTGGATTGGTAGCATTTTTATTTCTTCTTATCGTTAACATTGAGTCTAGGGGGTCTTGGCAATCGATAGATATTTTCGAAACAAAGGGCAGCATATAAATAATTTTGTTATTTATCATTTCCCTTCTGGCGAGTTTCGCGAGCCCCCAGTGACTGATCTAATGTGGAAAAATTGATATGATTCTTTCTCGAAATAATATTTACAATGAAGAAGAATAAGAAAAAATTTTTCTATTGAGGATGTATTCCCCTCTAATTTAATAATCTACTTTATACTCTATAACTTTCTACTCTTTAATAATCTATGATTAGAGGATGGAAGTAAAAAAAAAGATAATTTTTCAGGCCTAATTCATAAATTTCCAATACGCGCGCCTCTAATCGTAAGTATGATAAAGTGAAAACTTTTATCAAACGGGTGTATCATATATGTTTTGTAAGATGACTTTTTGATAATGACAATAAATTTATCACCGTCAAAAGTTAGAAAAAGAAAAACGAACAAACATTGTTTCTAGTTAAAGTGTATTAAAAGAGGAAGGAGAGGTTAAATATCGATTTTGACCCCTTCGTCTTCCTACTTTCTTCAGGTCAATGAATGTTTAGGAATTTATTCTTTTTTTGTTTGATTTGATGACTAACCACCTTATTTATTGATATAACTATCATTAGCTTTTCTCTCATTTCCTATTCATTAATCATTCATTCGCTTTAATCGTTTCTAATTATTTTTTATTTATTTAGTAAAATATTAAAAAAAAACTTATAGTAATCAAAACTGAGTCTAGTTACAGCGGGGTTTTCCTTAAAGGAATAAAATAAAAAATCTTTTAATTACAAAGAGGAAAATAAAATGATTGAAAAATGCATAGGAAGTGGGGGTGGGGGTGAGAGGGGCAATCGACTCCCACAACCCTGAGGTCGTGGGTCCCAATCATTTTTCCAAAAATTTTATACAAAAGCAACAAAAACTAAATAATGTAGGTTAAATAAAAAAATAGTTTAAGATCCTAAATGTCTAATTATTTATTAAGAAACTGTGCGCTCTGGCTTGCTACAGGAGGGCTCCAAAAATAATAACCAACTAACTTAAACTCAGCATGAGAGAGAGCTTTGTTTGACTTTGCGGAAAAATTTTTGACATGCAGAGCGCTGAGAATCAAAAAATTTGGGAACTATTGATTTAGGAGATATTTTACCGGTATTATAATTTTCCAAAATGATTTAAGAAAATTAATAATTAACTTAATAATAAAACATTTGAGACCTTAAATATCTTTCTACATTATTTTGTTTTCGATATAATAAAAGTAAAAAGTCAGGGATTTTAATTATTCAAAAAAATTGGTTAAACGTTCTCGAATAACATGACGGGTTAAATTGAAATTCTTTTAATTTCCCTCTCTCATGGAGTAAAAATGCGCTTAAATACTCTATCATTGGAAAGTAATATTTCATCTATAGAATATATAACAAGAGAAAATTAATTTCATTTCAAGAATAAAAATAACGAACAAGATCCAAGATTATTATTTATTTATAGAATTTGGGTCTTTAGTGACGACACTAAAAGATTCATTGTGCTTAAGAGATCGTGACAACCTTTTTGCGTCAAACGGCCTTGCCTATTTTTAAATTATTTTCATAATATGTTTACTAATAAAAAAAAAACAGGAAACTAAAGAAATGGATTGAATTGATAATACATAGAAAAATCAATTAAATATAGTCTTTAGCATATTATTATTATTACAAGTGGAAAACCCCGCCGAAGGCTGCGCCCCCCGGACCCCTTTGCTCGCATTCGGCGAGCAATTGCAAAATTTTACTAAAGTTTCCATACAGGGACAGGAAGTCCGCGGCTAGCTCTTTATATATAGTAGTAATGATAATGATTATATGGACCGTTTATTTTGAAAGTGGTGTAAATCCATTTTTAAAAAAAATGAGATATCACATAATTTATGCTTAAATTAATGTAAATTTTCTATGAATAACTAGCTAGTGGTAAATTTCTTGAAAAATTCCCATGTTTTGTACAATTGAAAATTGGTCTGTAAATAGATTTTTTAATAAACAGATATTTTAACCTTTCAAATTAAATTTGCCGCCCCCCCCTAAAAATCTCCTAGTTCCGGCCCTGGGTCCAGGCATTCTTATTTTTTTTTATTTTTATTTTTGCCTTAGCCTATATATATATATATATATATACAGGTGCCATAGGCTAATACATTTTACAATTTTGGATGATTGTATGATGATTTGTAATGATGGATGACTCCTCTAAGGGTGAGAACCCAAATGGTTTAAATAAAACCATCGAACTGCCTGAGATCCGAACCCGCGATCCATGGTATACTCTATTTGAGCACGCTAACCCCTACACCAAGCCTGAGGGCGAATATATATATATATATTTTATTTAGACTAATGTTGAAAGCAGTTTGGAAATCGAACTCGAAGTTAAAAACTTCCCCCTCATTCTAACAGAGCTAAAGTAGAAATTTACCTTTTATTTAAGCATAAAGATTATTGATTTTTAAGGATACTAAAAAAAAAATTTATTGTTTAAAAACCTCCCCCATTTTTGTATTAATCCTCTTTTAAGTCAAGAGAATTTATGGCTCTGCATTATCAATATTAATATTAATCATACAAAGTTTCACAATTTCCCTACAAGCGCTTTTAAAAGGCTCTCCCCGGTGGCATTTTTATTATGTATTTAATATCCAATACGCCCCTTTGAGGTTCTTTAAAGAGATCGATTAAAAAAAAAATTTTTATGTTTGAAATTGCTTAAAGTGCTTAAAGAGGAGGACGTTATAATAAAATTTGCCACGTAAAAATAAAAAATCACGACATCGACTTTTTGACATGATCGCTAAATATATTTCATATATAGAGGTAAGAGAAAGTAAAAAAATTTCCCTTGAAAATGAAATAAAAAAAAATTGAGACGTTTTCGTAATGTAAGTAGGCCTATCTCAAAAACAATAATGATAAATTATATTAGACATTTATATAATTCGCTAATGTCCTTCTGTCTGTCTGTCCGTCTGTCAGGATATATTTAGGCAACTTCCCGTTGGAATTTCGGAATCAAATTTGTTATCCTTAAAGAGAACTTTTTAAGGATTACAGGAAAATTATTTTCATCCGGTAATTTCTCTAACTTTTTGAGTTATTAATTAAATTAATTAAAGAGCATCTAAAAAATAATTGATTTTTGAATTTTAATCAAAATTGTTGTGGCGAATTTTGAGAAAATTGAAAAAAACTGATAAAGTACTAGTACACTTTGACTGATTTTGATTAAAAGCTTATCTTCATGCCTTAGCGGGTGCATAACTTAAATATAAAATTTCAACCTTCCAGCTCAATTCCTTAAAAAATTTTGGTGGAGGAAATTTCGAGAAAATCGAAAAAACTAAAAAAAGTACATCAATAAAGTACTAGTACTTTTTGGCCGATTTTGTTCAAAAGCTTATTTTGAGTGTCCGGGAGGGTATCTAATTTAAATATAAAATTTGAATCCGGTAGCTCAATTCCTTCATGCTAAAAATCGTTACAAAGAGACAGACTAATTTACAAGACCCACTTTTTTGGACTCAAGGGACCTTAAAACATATATATCCATCAAAATCTCGACATCGAATTATTGACATGATCGCAATATTTTATATATTTCATATATAGGATAAGAGAAAGTAAAAATAAACTTAAAATAATATTTATGAATGAACCACGCTGGAATTATAGGGAAAAATAAATTTTGTTTTTGAGTTATTCACGTACTAGGCTTATGAAAGTAATTTTTAGCTGTTTTAGATCCCCCCTTCCTTGTCAACAAAAGTAAGCAAACGTGATATCCCCTAAGTTGCTTATAAAACACTTGAATGTCCCCTTAGGTATAATACAACATTATAAAATTTCTATTTTTTTATTTTAACTATACTCACATTTTAATTGTTTATTTTCTTTTTCACAATTTTGATGTATCCCTAATAATTTCCGAATTACTACGCCTCTAGTTAGAAGCAAATTTACATAATGCTTAATTTTCAATCGATTTCAAACAATTGAAAGAAGAATTAAAATAGTCATATTATGAAACTAATCAAAAACCAATAACTGAATAATTAATCAGAAATATATAAAAATAGCAGGAATTAAATTTTTTTTTTATATCCCTTAAAAGAACAATCTCTTTAAAGGTATACAATCAAGTTGTGTAATCGTGATGTAACTCAAAACTTAAGCTTCTTAATCTAGATTAAACTTCTTAAATGGATCTATTCTAAATTAGAATCGATCTGGAAATAAATGAAACAAACATGTAGAGCTTTTAGAAATAAGATATAAGGGAACGATTTCTTTAGTGTTTAAAGAAAAAAAAACGAATAAAAGTAGGCCTACACATAGTTAGAAAAGATTAGAAGAGGAGATTATTTTAATCAAAGTAGTCGGAGATAAGGACAATCTCAAAATAAAGTCACAAAATAGATTTTTCATGTGTTTTGTTATAAATAGGAAAATAAACAAATTTTGACACGTGAGGTTCTAGTGGTCTAAAAATGGGAAAATGAAATGAGAGCTAGAGTAAATATGAAATTTTATAAAAATTCATTCAAATGAATCAACAAGTGTCCAGAGACCAACAGATGAAATTATAAAATCGAAATAGTAATATTAGTTGATAAATATTAGGAACCGACCGAATATTCGGTTTCGGTTACGGTTTCGGTTTCGGCCAAAAACCAACCGAAACTTTCGGCCGGCCGAAACTTGAGTCTGAAAAGATGGGATAAGACTAGTACGCAAAAAAAAAAAAAAAAAAAAACTTGAGAAAAAATTTTCCGTCGAAAAGTGGCAGAAAAAATTTAGTCTACCTTAAAAAAGGTAAATTGATTTCCAAAGAAGGAAAAAAAAAATTCAAAAAAAAAAGATAAAATGATTTGAATTTTGTATCGGAAATACAAGTTTCGGTTTCGGTTACGGTTTCGGCCGAAACTAAGATTGAGGCCGAAATTCGGTTTCGACTGAAAATCTTGTTTCGGTTGGACCCTAATAAATATGAAAATGTAAACATTTGATGAGATTTTTGTGTCGCGATATATTTTTTAATACTAACCCCAAGAGTAAATGAAAGAGTATAGTGTGTTTCAAACAATTTCTGGAGAAAATTTGGGCTATAAATTTGAAAGCGTATCTAAAAAATTAATTAATTGGGCGATTTTAATTCTAAAGTTTAGTTCAGAGTGAGTCAGAAGGTTAGGGAGTCGGGAGGGGATTTATTAACTTAAAAACAAGAATTCCAACATTTTTTTGTTCTTGTGATTTTTTGTCCACACTCAAGACAGACTATTATGCGAATTAAGAACGTTCAAAACGTGTATATCGATCACAATCTCGAATTTTTACATGTTACTAATACTTTATCTCTTTAACATATAGGCAAGAGAGAAAGTAAAAGAAATAAATAAATATTTTATTCTTGAGAAAAGGTCGGAATGTGCATATTTAGTAGTGTTTTAAATCAAGGGTTTTTAAACTTGTGTAGTTCGCGGACCCCCTATTGAACTCTTTTTTTCGCAGACCCCTTTCTAACTATAACTATTTTATGTCACCCTTCAAACTTGATTTTTGAATCAGTATAAATTTCTTGGTGTTTATGTATAATGTGTATGGATATTTGAATTTTTGGTTCAATAATAAACTAGAAGTAAAAATAGTCTGCTATGTACTTAAGTATAAATATTGAGCTGATGGCTGAACTATTAGCAGATATGATTAGGATGGCACCCAGGAAAGAAATCAGACAAAAATTTAATCAATTTTTCTCTAATTTTATTACGATTACCGACGTTTCGGACGCAAATCGCGCCCTTCCTCAGGATAATCGATAGTTACTGAAATACAGATGGAGGTATTTTTTTAATTAACAATATAAAAACACAATTCACGGGTTTGTGATGCATTGTTTTGTACTGTATATATTTGATGTCATTCATTGACGCCTTTCTCATTAAATGTCATTTAATGCGAAAGGCGTCAATGAATGACATCAAAACCATAATTATCGATTGTCCTGAGGAAGGGCGCGATTTGCGTCTGAAACGTCGACAATCGTAATAAAATTAGATAAAAATTGATTAAATTTTTGTCGGATTTCTTTCCTGGCTGCCATCCTAATCATATCTGCTTAAGTATAAATATTTTAACTACTGATAAAATTGTTTCGCGGACTCCGCGGGATTTAATAACCGCTGTTTTAAATAATTAACCCTTTGAATTTGTCAAATATTTATATAGCAAAATATAATTTATTTAGTATGTACAAATTTTGAAGTTACTCACCAAATGATGGATTTCTGGTCTTAAAAAACGATGAACGTTAGAGCTGGGTCCATAGAGAGAGATGGGTCGGGCGTGATCAGCCTTGCTAAGACCACAGGCCAAACATCAAGGTATAGAGCACTTCTAATCCTGCTGAAACAAGAAAAAAATCAGATAGAAAATTATATCTCTATACACTCTTGTCTGTGTGAGAATGGTATGTGTTTGTGTGAGCGAATAAGTATTATAATATTATCTCATTAACCATTTACTGTATATATGTGTTTATTCTTATTGTTTAGTTTGATTTATTTAAATGCGTGATTTTTTTATTAAAATCCTTCTGTTTGAATTTAATTAAATGGAGAGGATTTTGCTGTGGGATTATACAATAGTTATTCATGTAGATCGGAAGCTAACGAGATAAAGGAGGTGGTGCGGCGAGGGGGGGGGTCATGTCTTTAAATTAAACTGTTTAATTAATGAAGTTGTTTCAACGCGGTAAAGAATTTTACAAATTAACAGACACTAAAAAAAAATTTGTAAAAATTTTTTAGAATCATGTATAATCTTGGATAGTCAAATCACAATGGTATTGTATAATATCGGAAGTCATTAGAAACTCCATTCATTACAAAATAGGGTAAGAGAAAGTAAAAAATTGAAAAACGTTCAAAGTTAACATATAGAAACATTGATCAGCCGTATCTCAGTTAATATTGAGTCTACATATTCGTTTTATCAACCAAATTTTAGAAAATTTAATACTCTACAACTTTGTAATGTATTATAATTCACAAAATATGTTTAGTTTGCGAAATAGAAGAGAAAAACTGAAAAAAGTTCAAAGTTTTTCGAAATGAAAACAAATGAAAACTTTGAGCATCCGTATTTCGGTTAATATTGGGTCTATATATTCGTTCTATAAACCCAGTACACAAATTTTGAGGTTTTTGCATCCTCCTCTAGGGGGGGTGCAAAAACATCGCCCTCAAGCAAACTTTAAAAGCAAAAAATGGAAATATAAGTTTTCGGTGTCAAGATTTAGAATTTCAGCATTAGAAGAAAAACAAACAAAAAAAAAATTTTTTTATTGACTTGTGTTATTATTTAAAACAATCACAAAGATCCCTTCCCTAAATTCCCCATAAGAATTGCATGGGTAAAAGTTTACTATTATAAAAATATACTAACAGTCCAGGTTCTAAACAAAATTATTTAAAAATCTTTTTTTTTTTTTTGTTTATTAGTTATGATCCTGGTTTAAAAAAAAAAATTGATAAAGATATCAAGAATACAAAAAAATATCATACAATTTTATATTAAAAAAATATTTCAATTCTACTGAAAGGTTTTCTACGTATAAGGTATATTTTGGAACGTAAAAATTTTATTTTTATCCACGAACATAAAGCTAGAAGAAGAGATAGAAAAGAAAGCGAAAAAAAAAAACTAGAGAAATTGATATGACCTATTGATTATGAAAGAAAGTAATAAAAAAAATAATGGTAGAAAACAAATCATTAATGTTATTATAAAAGATCCTTGAAGGAAATAATAAGGTAAAAAAAAAAAAAAAAACGTTTAAGATAAAAGTGAATCAATTGAAAATCAAATGCTTTATTATTTAATCAAAAGTCGAGGATGAGAAAAAGGAAAGAAAAAAATCATAATAAAAATAAATAATAAATTTTGTTCTTAGGCTACTAGCCGCGCCATTTGCTCTCGGCGGGTTTCGCGTCTAGCCAGGAAGGAATCGCTCATCAAATATATTATCAGAACTATATTAAATTTAATTATTTTTATTTAAGGTATTTAAAACTCTTTCGGCATTTAGACCTCGTACACTGTGAAAAGGATTTTTACGTTATATTCAAGTTAAATATCCCCTGGGGCATAAAACGAAGGTTTTGAACAAAATCGCCTAAAGAATACCAGTAATTTTCTGATGTACTTTTTAAATTTTTTCTCAAAATTCACTCACGATATTAAATAAATTATTTTTTAGATATTCCTTAAAATGTTTATTCTCATTTTGCCCTCTTACCATCTTACTCTTGAACTTCATAAGTATGAGAAATGGTTGCTATAGTAACAGAATATATTTTCCATCTTGTATTCTATCTAAAGTAGGGCCTACTATCGGATAAAAAAATCTTAAATTCCAAGAAGATCGATTCCAGTTAAAAAATCAAAATATTTATCTAAATTTCTATGAAAGAGATTTTATTGCTTTTAAATGCCTGTTTTATTGCTTTTCTTAAAATTGCAATTAAAGAGAGAATTTTCCTATTAGCTTGAATTTAAGCCTTTTTCACAATAAATTTAATGAATTTCAAGTGAAATATCAAAATAAATGGGTTATAGAAATTATTCAAAAACGAAAATATTCTTATGGATAGGACCGGAGAATAAAAGCCAGCATTTGTTGGACTCCTCTTACATCATCTTTAATTGGTAAATTTCCACGCCTGGTCGTCATCAGTACAAAAAAATGATTTGATGGAGGGCCCGTGTCATACAATGTGTAATTATTCAAAAATTTTTCGAGAAGCAGGGGACAGACGTGAATGCGAGCGAGCCCTGCTTCTCGAAAAATTTTTGAATAATTACACATTGTATGACACGGGCCCTGCATCAAATCATTTTTTGTAGTGATGATGATGGTCGTGATGCCGGTCGAAATATCTACCAATTAAAGATGATGTGAAAAAAGTTCAGCAAATGCTGCTGGCTTTTATTCTCCGGCCTTATTCATATATGTGTGATCCAGCGAAAAACTTCTAAATGGAAAATGGAAAATATTCTTGTTACTCAAATTTTATATTTGAGCTAAGTATTTATTTCGTAAGCGCCTCAAGGAATTTGAATAAAATCGGACAAAGAGTACTATTACTTCCATGATGTACTATTTCAGTTTTTTCGATTTTCTCAAAATTCGCTTCAACGATTTTGATTAAAATTCATAAATCAACTATTTTTTTTAAATGAATATTCGAATTTTGTCCTCGAATTTGTTTGAAGCACACTTTACTCTTGTAGGTGTACTCTTCTTAGGAAAGATAAGACCAGTCACACCAGATTTGTTTTTAAAATGTTTTCAGGAATAAATATATTATTTTTCTTGTGTGAAAGAGATTATATATAATAATATTGTCACGTGCGATTAGATTAAATTGTTTTCGTCCGCGATGTGATTTTTCCTTAGAGAATAGTGAATGTAGGGGAAGGCAATAAAGTCCATTGACTAATATACCGAAGTACGCGAGTGGAGGGCTGATTGTGGTGGGGATTTGGGGGATAAGAGGAGGAGGGGAGACACGATGCGAACGCCATCTCGATCAGACCGACGGAAATTGTATCGATCGTCGGAGCGTCGCTGTCTGCTCGTCGGTGCAACCGGCTTTAGTTGCCAGGCCGAGCCGAAACCGCCCGGACTAAATTGGGGAGAGCGTAATCCATCGAACACATCAACAACCGGCAATTGACATCTCAACAAACATGTCGTCATTATTGAAATTTAATTAAAGAATATATATATTTTCTCTATGTAGTGTTCTATCGTTTTGATTAATATGCCGTCGGCGAGTGCCTGGCCCGGCGGGGCCAAAAGGGCCCGGGATCGATCCCAGCTCAGTTTCTTTATTGTTGTGATTTTCTTTGCTGTTTTTGCGCTAATTGTTTTGACCGAGGTGTTTTTAATTGACGAACGGACGGCACAGGCAAGTTATTTCACCACCCACTCTCTCACAATTTATTAAGATGAAAAAAAATCCACATTATTCAAAAGAAAAACGACATGAAATGTCACTATCAAAATTATATAATACAACTTTTTTTCATCTTAGTAAATAAAGAGAATAATTTAAAGACCACTGACGGATTCTGTGAGGAGAGGGGGGGGGGGGGGCGGTTTGCCAAATTGTAACTTTCGATAATACATTATTGTTATTTACTGAATTTAAAGGGTTTTTTGATCCCAAAATTTAATCCTTTAGCCCTTCGTGGTTAATTTTATTAGATTGTTATATTTGAATAAATTAATAATGCTACTCTAAAAAAAAATTTGCCAAATAAATGTCAGATATCAACTTTATACAAGCAATAGGCCTATCAAATTATTTATTAATGATGAATGTAATAAAAACCTAAAAGTAATTAATAATATAAAATAAATAAACCTTTTAAAATAATCTAATTTATCATAATAATGACAACAAAAATACAGATTCAAAATTAAAAAAAAAAAAAACTTGTTTGGTAAAGTACCATTTCGGATAGGCAGATTTATTCCAAAAGATGGTACAGATCTATAATTTTAATGTTGGAATCACATACAAAATTTATTCTATCTAGCTTTTAAGTTATCGTGTTCATAGCCATACAGACAGACATAATTCCAATCTTTTTTTTTTTTTTTTTTGACTCAGAGAGGTCCTAAAATAATGAGGTCAAATTTTTTGACGATTAAAAAACTTTCTTTATATATAAACCAGACTATTTCGTATACCAATAAATTATAAATTACCTTTACATTAAAACTAATGATTTTAAATTAACATAACCGAGATATGATTTCATTTGTTTTTGTCTTGAAATGATAAAATATAGCTAATTTTTATTTTAATTTGTTTATAAACTATATATAAAGCTCAGCGCCGATCCCATAATCTTAAGAAAATTGCAAAAAGTTATACAAAAGAATGATTGATTTGGTGTTGGAGAAGCAAGTGGTTGCCATGCCAGAAGCCCGAGATAAGCAAGAGATTATGGGTCCAAATTCAGCTACCCAGGTCTACAAAGGAATGGGGTCTAACTGGCCTTAGATGCCGAAAAATACCTTAACCAACAATTATAATAATAATATTTATTAATTTAATTATTATTTTATTAACCCATTAAGTCCCAGTGATCTCATATAAGATCACTAGACATACTAATTTTTTAAATTAATTTACAAGCTCCCTAGTTTCTAAAATAATTTTTTGTTTAATTATATGATTATTTACTACTAGCCGCGCCGCCCGCCTTCGGCGGGCTTCGCGTCTAGACAGGGGGCTACGTAAATGATTTGTAGTCAAATCAAATGAAATAAAATTTTCTCGCTTGGGACGGGAAGCGAACCCGGGATTCCGGCGCGAGAAACTAGTGTCTTCTCTCTGAGCCAGAGGTGACGGGCATTATTATTATTAAATAAATAAATAAATAATGAAATAATTGCTTGAAGAACCATTAAGGAGAAAACTTCCCAATTCAAAATTGAATTGTGTGGTACTAGGCCGATTTTATTCAAAAGCTTCGTGTTGGAATCCAGGACTGAACCTAACTTAAAAACTTTATAGCTGTTTCCTTTCCGAGATACTTTATTCACACACTCAGACAGGGCTCATATATTTAGGTTAAAATCTCGACAATCAATTTTTGACGAGATCACAAAACTTTCTTTCTATATATCTTCTGAAGGATAGGCAACCCTATTTAGGCCGCAAGACTACTTTCAAAAATAATCCCTTTAGACAGATCCCACAGTCAAAAAAAAAAAAAACACCAAAATAAACCAATAAATAATTCTGCCTAAATCACAGACCCATGATTGCTAGACTAGATAGAAATAATTGATATGTACATTAATTATTAAAAAAAAAGACGATTTAAACAAAAGGACAAAAAATTAAATATATAAAATTAAAACCAATAATAATAAATAGAAAATAAATTACTAAACTAAAGAGTATGAGGAAATATATAATATTATTCAATATATATGACCTATGCTACACACAGGGACCTCACCTGACAAACAGGTACCATCTATTGCAATAGTATTGAGAATAAAGCCTGGAAGTTAGGCAGCCCAAATGGCAGCTGGTCTGTCTAAGAAATATCTTTTTCAAAGCAGACAATAGGGCCATCGTCCTTTATTACCATAAAAATTTATCTTTTTAATATATTAGTGAACGTGTACCATTTGGGCTGCCTAACTGCCGGGCTTTATTCTCAATACTATTGCAATAGATGGTACCTGTCTCCTAAGGCATGTAAAGAGTCAAAGGTAATCACTCTATAAGAGCCGAAGCTCGACTGAGGGTTCTTTGGATTCACCTATTGAATATATTGCAAAGGGAGGAGGTTAGACTCGATCTCTAGCTAAGTCTCCGCCCTCACTTTCTCATTGGTTGGACTTCTTGGCCTAGCACCTTTCCCATAGAGCCTTAACAAATTGCTAATTGGCTAAAAGCCAAATTATTTTATTTCTATATAAAGAATATAAATTAAAACAAAATACAATAGCTTTAAATGAGTATTCACTTACATACTGTTGTATATATGTAAGAGAAAGTAATCAGAAGAGAAAAAAGCAAGAATGAAAAGTGATGCATTTTAAATTGTTTTCTTTTTTTAGCGAAATCAAAATCCATGAATTCGAAATAATTTAAAATATGTCTTTTTCGATAATTTAAGCATATAGAATATATTTTAGGGGCAAATTTCACAAATTGGGTCTTATTGTGCTTGCTATTGGAGATGATATTATTTCCGACTATCTTCTGTCCTTGCCTTATTCCCTCTAACCCTATCCTGCGATTTTGCGACCGAGAAGGTAAGAAGAAGCCGGCCAGTCGCACGGTCTGACTCCTGTATATGAGTTTGAAATTTTTTGCTATTACCAAAATTTTCTTATACTATTTATTGAATAATAGAAATCGAAAGTAAAAAAAAAAACATGTAGCTGTCAGCCTGAGTTTCTTAGAAAGTTTTTCTCCTTTCCTTAATATTTTTTTTTTTTTTTTTTTTTTTTCAGAAAAATGTCATATCTCTCACAACATAGATTCGATTTGAAACAAAATTAAATAAAATGTCTCATAAGGGAATATTCCGGTCAAGTTTCAAAATTCTAGTTTTTGGAAAAGATGTCAAGTTTAATGGAAAAAAGTTAATTTTTAATTCAGAAAAAAGACCTATTTAATTTATTTATAATACATTATCCTTAAAAAAAAAAAAAAAAACTAAGAAAAAAAATACGTAAAACATTTTTTAAATTCGAAAAACTTTTTACAAGTCATGAATCACCTGTTGAGAGAGATGATAGGTTTAATATTTTATCTTAATTTACATACTCATATTCTTTTTTTTTCATATGAATATAATAGATTTTAGTTAAAATTGTAATATTTTATTAAATATGCTGATCTTTGTAATTATGAATGTTTTGGTCATAATAAAGTAAAAAATTTGTTTGATTAAAAGGTTTACATAAGTATAAATAAATCAAATAAATAAAACCATATCAGTATCTACAGTATTTTGAAATGTCGACCATAAAGAGTTAGTTTTAAGATAGCAGGTAAATTAAAAGACCTTTAAATGAACGCGTTGCAGTGGTTTTCAACCTTGGGTGTATGATAAGTAATCGTTTAGGACTGAGGCACGAGGCGGGTATCTCAATTTTCAATATAAATATTTTTAAAATATAAAGCTTTTATTTAAAAATGCGCTAAAAATAGACTCGCAGACACATTTAAGTTTCCTTTCAATAAAAAGTAAAATAAAAAATTTGGTGGGATAAACCGCACACAATTATCGCAATCGCATATAATTTCCAAGTCTAAATTTCAACTTGAAACACAACTCTGATTCGATTTCCTCCACTAATCGCAAAATATTATCGACCTGAGACAAGAAAGTATCATCGGTAATAACAAGCACACAATTAGGTCTATTATCTAAAAACAGACGTTAAAATTTAAAATAAACAAATAGGTGTTAAAAAGTAATGTAGAAACAATCAGCGTTAAAAAAATGCTATTCTCTAAACAAAGTTTTAACAGCGACGTTAACATGTTGCTTTTATTTAAAAGCTATCAAAATCATAACCTAACTTTTTAGGTTAAAGACGCCATGTTTATTTTAAACACGACGTTAAAATATTAAAGGACCCCCCCCCCCCTAGACATGGCATTAATTTTTAACACTATTTACTAAATGTTAACGCGTTGGGTTTAAATTTTTGTTTACAAAATAGCTATTTGAGACAAGGATGTGATTTTGAATAGCATTTTTTAACGCTGATTGTTTTTACATTACTTTTTAACACCCATTTGTTTATTTTAAATTTTAACGTCTGTTTTTAGAGAATAGACCTGAATAAAACCTAAATTGTTGATGTCATAAGTGTCAGAAGAAATATTCACCCCTAAATATAGTATAACAGTTATTTTCATAGTGTAGCCTTAAAATAAAGAAAACCTTATTTAAGATATTGATTACAATCTATACTGAAAAATCTTGAGTGACGGACAGCACACAACTTTCTCTTACTTTCGGTAATTGAAAGTTGTGCTTGTCACACCAGATTTTTTATGGCGACATATATTTAGTTTACGAAAATCGCTTTACGAAGTCGGTAAATCAGAATTAAAGATGTAAAATTTATAAACATGGAAAAATATTTACCCAGTAATGGCAAGTAATTCCCCTATCTTTCCTTTGAAGTTCAAGAATACAGTGAACTTCAAACAATTTTGAGGGCAAAGTGAGAATATACTTTTTAAAGAGCGTCTAAAAAAAATAATTAATTTATGAATTTTAATCAAAATTGTCAGAGCTAATTTTGAGAAAATAGAAAAAAAATTTGAAAAATTACATCAGTAAAGTACTAGTACTTTTTGTTCGATTTTAGTTAAAAACTTATTTTTTGTGCTTCAGGAGAGTACCTATATATATCAAATTCAAATTTCACTTTTTTGGACTCAGGGGACGTCAAATCTTTTTTGGGGCTATTCATCTCGTCATCGAATTTTTTACATGAACCAATGTCAATTTTTGACATGAATACTTTGTCTCTACATATATAAACAGTATATAGGTAAGAGAAAGAAAAAAATACTTCAAGTATAAAAACAAAGAAAGGTTTTTTTACTTTCTCTTACATATATATGTACGTATAGATAGAGAGAGAGAGAAAACATTGGATTCATGTTAAAATTCGATGTCGAGATTTTTTTACCCATTTCGATTCACAATTCTAAAGCTATTAGTCGAATTAAATAATTGTAGGATCCAGAATTATTGACCTGAAGAGGGTGAAATGTGTGAGGAAGTAAAATACTAAATACTAGATAGACTTCTTTCTTTTTTTTTCACTTTTTTTGGCATGTGAACCCATTTAGGTATTAAGAATTCAAAAAGTAAGTAAAGTTAAAAAAATATTTAAAGTTTTTTCAAAAAATATACGAAATTGTCACGCGATGGTTTCCTTTTGTTTAGCCTTTTATTTTATTCTTCTCTTTCTCAATTTCATTGCTTCAAAACACTGGGAGAAATAAAAAAAATAAAAGAAGCTTTTTTCACTTTGCTTGTTAATTTGAGATTGTTTAAGTAGATCAAGTTGCCTAAATTAAGGGGTAAATAAAATTATCTGACAAATGACAGACATTTAAATATAAATAAGTAGGAATTTATACAAGATAGAATTATCTTAATTCTATTATCTGGAGTTTAATTCACAATCTTTTTTTCTTTCTCTTACCTCTATATATATGTTAATATAAATATATATATATGTAATCTATGATTGTAAAAAAAAAAATCGAAGGGCCGAATGGCTTCAAGCTACAGCCGAGAAATAAAGAAAAAAAAAAAATATATCTTTATATATATAATTCTTCTGTACGTGTGTATGTGACTGAACTCCTCCTAAACGACTGAACCAATTATGATGAAATTTTCTGTATATGTTTGTGAGTGTCCCGGACAGGTTTTGTTTCACAAATAACAATAAGTTAATGAGTAATTAACCGTTAAAATAAGAAAAAAATAAAAATTAGGAGAAAGGGTTGCCATGGTAACAAAATATAAATATTTACCCATGTTTACGATTTTTTTTATTTATTTACATTTTGAATTCTAAAATATCGGCGTCAATTTTTTGTCTGTGTACCGGGAGAGTCCCGGAAAGGATATTATTCACAAAAAATCTTAAGTTCATGAATAATTAACCGTTAAAATAATCTCTATATATAAAAATGAAAAGGGAAAATGTATGTACCGGTATGTATATAAGTAGGCGAGCAAGGGGGTCCAGGGGGCGCAGCCCCCGCTAGACGGAAAGCCCCCGCCGAAGGCGGGCTTTGCGTCTAGTATATATATATATAGAGAGAGAGAGAGAGAAAGTATTGGGTTAATGTAAAAAATTCGATGTCGAGATTTTGACGGACACGTTTTGAGGTCCCCTGAATCCAAAAAAGTGGTTTTTTGCGACATGGTCTGTCTGTGTGTCTCTGTGAACAAAATATCTCAGGAACGAAAAGAGCTAGGAAATAACCAGACGAATAAAATCAAAGCTATTAAAAAGTTATTTGAACCGAAATTTCCACCAATTAAAGCAAAGTTGATTGGTAATTGGAAATAAATATTGTATAATTGAAGAGTGAATTTAAAATTATAGCAAAAATTATTAAGTGTTCAGGGAAGTGATCCTGAAAACAAAACTCGCCACCCCACTCAGTCTTAATGTTTGTCGCTTTCGACAAAGGTTTTTAGCTAAATTGATATTCCAAATAAAGAATTATATATATCATGTGTTGGTCCATGAAGTAATTATGAAAAACATAAATAAGCGAAAAAGGTAGGTACCGGCGTGAGTCGCACCACAAATCTGTCGATTTGTACTCAACATGCCCTACTTCTACACTCGTTTATTTAAATTAGCGATGTATCAAATTTAAATAAGCGAGTGCGGTACTGTAGTCCAGAAGTAGGGCATGGTCAGTACAAATGGACAGATCCCTAGTGCGACTCCCGGTGGTTCCTACCTTTTTTCGCTTATTTATATTAATAAATATTTGGTTAAATTTTTTTAATATTCTAAAGTTTAATAGAAGCGCTATTAAATGATATATGGAAAATTTAGTCGTATATGAGTTGATGATTATGATGATGATCACGGATAACTTGAAATCGTTTCATACTTGATCGCGTATGGGACAATTTTTACTTTCTTTTATGTACAGTGATTAAGTCCCCACCCGATAGATATAGCCTTAAGTATTTGGTATAGTATATGGTATATGGTGCAATAATTTTAAATTTGAAAAGGTTAAATAAAATTATCTGTACCCTACGTTTTCGGTCATTAAAATTATTTCACTATACACCATATACTATACCATATACTTAAGGCTCTAGCAATCAGGTGTGGACTTTATTGTGGCGCTCAGTGTACATAGGCCTATGTACTTGGGTATATATGGACCCTGTTATGCAATGGTGTGTCAAAGACCAAACATCGAGTTTTGAGAAAATCAACAATAAAGTTTTTTGTTTACATTGGATTATATATAATTTTCCTTGTCAATTGTGTAAGTAACATTAAATATAAATTTTTTTAGGACATATTTCATAAAAAAATACTATTAATTAAAGCATTTGAAACAATATTCCGTGCTTTACTCAATTTTGAATTTTTTGGTCTACGACACACCATTGCATAACAGGGTCCATATAGAGAGAGAGAAACTAGGTATTGAATTTATTTCAAAAATTCAAGATTTTGATTGACGTTTCGAGGTCCTCTGAATCCAAAAAAGTGGGTCCCTTGAAATGGTCTGTCTTAAAGAACAAAATATCTCATGAAAGGAGCCAGGAAGTTGAAATTTTTTTATTTGAGTTAGGCACTTTGGTTTTTTGCACATAATACGAAGCTTATGAACAAAATCGGCCAAAGAGTTATTACTGTACTTTTTTAGTTTTTTTCGATTTTTCCAAAATTCACTTTAACGATTTTGATTAAAATTCATATATTATTTTGTAGATGTTATTTAAAATGTACATTATCATTTTAATTATAATACATTCTAAACTTTTGCTGCAGGACAATCCTGGGAAAAGAAATGTACCTTTGCCATCCCCCACCCCCCAGTTTCGACGCCTATGCTAGGCACGTTCTAGTCTTTGATATTAAGAAAATTGTTTCTCTTTTTGTAAAATTCCATTATTAAAAATATATTTAGTACAAATGAAGATTTCAAAAAAATCATCAGTTCACTATTAACTAAAAAAATTTATCTTTTGCCAATTAGAATTCGAGATAATATGAAACATGGATAGTAACTATAAAAAAAAAGATTAGGCTTTCTGTGTTCCAGTTTATCCAAATTCCAAATGAATTTTTTAATGATTAATTATTATAAGAATTATAGGTAGGCATATGATATACTTTTTTTTACAAGTAGGATTAAAGATAAAATAGTCTATGTAATAAATATTATTTTGGAATACGTGTTACTCTTTATCTGTTAGATTAAATTTCAGATTCATACATTTATTTATATCTCAATATGCTTTGGAAAAAAAATTTACATTTTTGAATATCTAATCAAATCCTTTATCAACATATGTGAATTCACTTATTTCTTATATAATATGCTTACTGAAATCGTTGTTTTACAAAACAAAAAAAAAATACAATTTGGATTATTGAACAAAAAAATTGACAGAATAAATTTATTGACAGCATGAAAATTATATTTTATTTCTATCATTATTATAAAGAGATTTCTCTAGTAAATGAAGCTTGTTTCTTTTGCATAGCAACCCCAATTGCAAACATTCACAATACTAGTCCCCCTCTAGAAGCGAGCAAACCCCACACTGGAGAGACATTTATTGCTGAGTTTAATTAATCACTAATTTCATTTCGACCCCACCATTACAGACGACATACCTTTTCTGCAACTAGTGTTATTGGATAAAACATAGAACGAACGTTCGGATAAAATCATTTTGAAATAATTTAGGCTTATATTATGATAATAATCTTAATTTCTTTTAACAGAGGAAAGCAGCAACTTGATACAAAATATTTTCCTATTAAATAATTCACTCTATGAAAATTTAATTCATTCACGGAAAAGACAGCTCAGTTGGAGCAACTGAATTTCGGTTGCTGCAACCGAAACGTATTGTTTCCCTGGAACCAAGCGAGACTTCGGTTGCAGCAACCAAATTATTTAGTTGAGACGCCTCATTTACAAAGACACTTATTTTCATTTAAGCTAACTAACCGAAAATTATTATTACTTCGTATTCGAATCTAGTGCCTGCTTGAGGATTTGTTTACATTCATAGAATACACAAATGCAAAGAATACCTAGATATTTCTCTATACATTTCCTATGGGGGAAATCTTAACTTTAGGAATTAATAACTCAAAAAGTTATAGGAAATTCGGGACCCGAGTATTTTTCCTGGACTCTCCATAACGTCCTCTATAGGCCTGCAAAATTACCTTTCAAAATTCCAACGGGAAGTTAATCAAACAGAACGTGACAGACAGACAGACTGACATTAGCGAATTATATATATATAGATATAGATTTTAATACATCGGTGGAAACTAATTATATCTCGACACAAAAAAATCTGGTGTGAAAGCACAGAACACAACTTTCGATTACCGAAAGTAATTTCAATTCAATATTCAATTCATCAAATATTATATTTTAATAAGGCATCTATGGAGTATACTGTATCTAATGGAAAATAATTTCCCATTTGGCTGCTCCCTCCCTCTTTGTGCCTCCTGGTCAAGTTATTGCAATTTGAATATACTAAAACAGCTTCCTCTAGCGAATTATAACGCAGTATAATTAAATTTAAATGAATATTTAGCAGAAAAAGACCTTAAATGAAATAAAAAATCCAATATTTATCTCTATTTATTTCATATATAGGGTAAGAGAAAGTAAAAATTGAATATTTAAATACTCGTCTGGTGTTACAGAGTTATATTGTTGCTTCTACTGAAGAAAAATAATCTGAAATTTCAGTTGTTATAGACAGACAAATTTTTTGTGCTAACTAAATCTTCTGTTTTCAAGAGAATTCCAACAGAAATGTTCTTTTAATTTGTTAATGTTGATAAAATTTCAGTTGTTCAGTTGAAATCAGGTTCATGTTGATACAACTAATCAAAGCCAACTGATAATTTTCTGTTGATAAACCTGAGGTGTTTTTTCCGTGTAGAATGAAATAAAGCAAAACATTTAATTAATTACCTGTCGAAGGTATTATAAGATAGGTGGAGATGAATTAAATGATATACCGACCCAGCATCTACAGTAATATTGTAATACTAAGGGCTAAATTAGTAGTACTAAGGGCTATATTTAGTATCTAAGAAGGTCATTTATTTGGCAGAATAAAAGCTACCAATATTTAATTAAAAGATTAGAAAAAGAAGATTAAGAGGATACTATATTGGCAAAAGATTTAGGCTACATGTTTGTTTGAAAAAAAAAAATATTCATGAGCTTATTATAATTATATCCAGGGGGTAGAATCTTTCCGTTTGGTTTGGCTTACTCTAACGACAAATATTTTTTTATCCGGTCCCCTTTAAAATAATCTCTTTGAGTTTTTGTTTGTTAAAAATAAAGATTTTTCTACGAAGTCATTCCCTCTGGATTTTGCTTTGCAAATATTAATTAAGAAGTTAATTATGAATTCTGCATTTGAGAATAGAAAGGCCACTTTAAAGTTACCGTTTCTGATGGTTAGGTCAAGAATGAGACATTCCGTTTTCCTGGATTCAAGTACCTTTTCAAAAGTATCTTTTTAATAAATATATGTAAATAAAAAAACGTTAATAAAATAGAGTTTATTACATATTTTGATGGAGTTAAAGAGAAATTTTTAAATTAAATTAATTTTTAAAAAGGGGAAGGAAATAATAAAGTTATATAAATGACATTAATATGTATTATGCGCATCTCTGTCAAATTTTATTCATGCCTAATTTGATTTTATATCTCTCTTTTATAAGTATGTAAAATGATCAGAGTAGAAAAAAGAATCCTTCCTACCAAACATCATAAATTATTACGAGGCCTAACTTTGAATTACCCGATTTAGGTCGATTTTCTTTTGGTTAAAGAGAAGGGGATTATTTAAAAAAAAAAAGTTGATTAACTTAAAAAATAATTTTTTCATCCTCACACTATATTATTGATTCATACTATCAAATTGTATCACTGTCAAAATTTGAAGGATTGATTAATTCAAGAGAAATTTTAAAAGAAATGTAAGATAATAAAAGACTATATGCACAAGAAAGAATGGAGACATCGTAAAAACGGCTCTCAGAGACGTGGCACTAAAATTATAGGATGTCAAATCAAATTTTTTAAGCTATTGTACATACAGTAAATAGAGCATATTTTTTAAAACCTTTTTGAGACCATTTAAACTTCGTCTTTATTTATCCAAATTAATTACAAGCCAAGAGACTAAAATTTTCGCTTTAAAACATGAAACCTGTTACCAAGAATATAACTAAAACACAATTCATTTGTACGATCAAATTGGTCAACCAAATTAAACAACATAAATAAATAAATAAATAATTAACACAATAAATATTTTAAAATCCTATGTAGTTCAGCTAATTAAAAATCCTAACGAGCCCTTGCAGTATAATTATTATTGTAAAAAAATCTATATAGCCTATAATCAACATATCTTATTGATGAAATTTTTGTAATAAAAAGAAAAATATATTTCTCATTATGTGTGTGTATGTGGGTGTGTGTGTGTGTGTGTGTGTGTGTAGAATATTCTTGAATAGGCACTCACCATCAATTGAAGGGCCGAAGGGTTCTCAGCTCCGCTCCGAATCCGAATAGCATTGGGGAGACACAAATCTGCAAAAAAGAATGAAATAATAATTATCTTTCCATTTCTCTCTCTCTCTCTCTTTCTAACGATAATTATTTAATTTCATATTTATTATTTAACAAATACTCAAGTCTGTTATTATGTGGTTAAATTCAACAACTCAGAAAACAATTAGTCATAGAGAAATTAAATATTTTTCAAATTACCTAAGATAAAAGTCAAATAATTATTTTACAAATATAAATTTATTTTTTATCTTAACTGTACTTATTGAAATTTATTTCAATAAGTGATAATTTATTAAGAAATGAAAAAAAAAAAAAAAAAAAAACAGAAAAAGTATATCAGTAAAGCACTAGTATTTTTAGGTCGATTTTGATTAAAAGCTTATTTTCACGCCTCAGGGGGTGCTTAATTTAAATATAAAATTTAACTTCGTAGCTCAATTCCTTCATACTTAAAATTGAACACACACACACACAGAGACAGACAATGTTGCGAAAACCATTTTAATGGATTCAGGGGACCTCATCAAATCCATCAAAATCTCGACATAGAATTATTGACATGAATCCAATATTTTCTCTCTCTATATATGGGTGATTTTACGCTATTTGGATTTTTTGTGTCCAGAAACCAAATATACTCTGTTCAATTTAATATTCATGATTTCCTTAGTTGACATTATTTTCGTATCTGTAATGATAAAGGCCAGAAGATATTTTAATTTTTTTGAGTTTTATTAGGACCAGAAGAAATATGTTACCTGAAGAATGACATATTGGCAGAATTGTGAAAATTAAGCTACGGAAGCTATTTTCATTAATTATGTTTTGGAGTTTATTTATGTTTATAATTATGGTAAAAAATATTATGTCAAGTTAATAAATAAATGAGCGTCGAACAAAACTAGTAAAAAAACTAGAAATGGGACACCCAGATCTGACATTTATGACTATTTTCAACTATTAATTCCTAAAATGAAACAGTTATCGTGAATTGACTAAATGGCCCCAATAAAACACGATATTCTTTATTATTTAAGAATACAGTATCAATGATATAATTATTTTAACATATATTTTTTCCACTGACCAATAAAATTCAAATAGCGTAGAATCACCCATATATATATATATATATATTACATATATACTTAGGTAAGAGAAAGTAAATATTTCTTTTTGGAAAACAGAGTGTGACAAACGAAAAGAGGAAAATTAGCGAAATTAATACAGAAATTTGTAGATTATTTTCTTCTTCTTTTGAATTTTGGGCAGCAAAAATATTTTTATTCCAACCTCTCCCTCTTCAGATTTCCTCTATGATTGTTAGGTATAATAGTTACACATCACATGTTAAATAAATACATTTTTCATTGCTTTCTTTTCATAATTTAAGTAGCTTTGCTTTTGTATATCAAATAATAAATAAAAATAATATCAGTAATCCCTATAATTCATTTATCTTGAGAGTCTTACGCAGAGAGAAAAAATATAGTTCTCCCTTTTGTTTAAACAAAACACACAAATGTAATATTTTGACAGTCAAGGGGTTAAAGATCCCCATTCGATTTAGAACAGAACTCCTCCCTCCTCAGTATAAAACAATCATAGAATAAAAAAAAACCTTGCGAAATTTGAAAGTAAAACAAATATTATTATAATAATTTAGATTTCAAATATACATATTTAATATATTAATAAAAGTAAATAAATTTCTTTTAAAAGAGTTTATTTTATGAATAAAATATGTTATACTTGCATTAAAAAAAAAAAACCTTTTTACCTTATTTTTATAATATTTATCTAGATCTACTCTTAATAAATAAAACCTCCGTCCATATATAATATTTATTTAAATTAATTAGTTGCCAGTATAATTTAAATAAATTTTATCCCTCAAGCAAGGGCTTTATTTTTGCTCTGTAGACAGGGGTAAAATGAATATTTATTTAATATAATATTCTTCTGTCTGCCCTTATTATCCCGCGTTGCGGGGTCGGCGGTTACTATAATATTGTATGATATATTTTGCAATTTTATTCATTTGAGTTGTTTTCGTGTTTAAGAGATAAAATAAAAGTTCATTATTTCATAATTTGCAAATGATGTTGTATACAAATAAGGGTCCATTTTACGGTACAAAGTAGTAGATTCATTTGGTACATCGCTATTCTTATATTTCTTATTAATTAGGTAAATTAGGTAAATTATCGAAATAAAATGCAGTGGGTGTTGAGAAAATTTCATTAAAGGATTAAACTGAGTTTGTTAAAAAAAAATTAGGCTTCATATTACACCAAGAAATTAATCATTTTGTCCTATTTATGAATTATTCTTAACTAAAAAGAAAATTCTACTCACAAAATATGGTGAATTCTGCAATGAGCTGCGGAATACTGCAACCACCCAGCGTTGAGAGACCAATTTGCAGCAGATGACTATCTGCAAAACAAGAGGGAAGAAATTAAAATCAATAACCTTCAAAGGCCTATACAAAAAAAAATCTTGAATTTTGCTTTCAATAAAAAAAACACTCAAAAGTATCCGGTTGTTGGTTGGGAATACTTCAGTGAGTTTTTCTTTCTTTTTCAGTAATTTATTCCAAGGGAAGTGGCAACTCACAAATTTAATTAAAAAATGAATTTTTTAAAAAATTTGGGGGTTATTGATTTACAGAAAATTATTTCTTACTCATTGAATTCAAATGTACCGTACTGTTGGAAACTATATATATATATCGACACAAAAAATCTGCTGTGACAAGCACAATAATACAACTTTCGATCACCGAAGAAGGTAATAGAAAGTTGTGTGCTGGGCGACCAGTTATTTTTTTAAAATAAAATAATATTTTTCTTTTATCCCTATGTATCATATATTAGTATTATGAAATGAAATATAATTTTTTAGTCTCTTTGGGAGTTGTGCATACCAGGAACATCAATATCTTTTGTCCGTTTGAACAATAATTAAATAATCCCTCGTCCCCCAGAGATAACATCCCTCAATAACTCTAATGGTGGCTCACATATGAAATGCTATTTTTTTTTATTAAGCTTCACCCGTAACAGGTTGTCTATTTTAATATCTCAATTCAAAAGCCATTTCGTCGGCTAATATCATATAAAAAAATTTATTTGCTTTTTATAAGTGCAAAATAAAATTTCATACATTTAAAAAATTTAAGTAGTTATAAATTCTCAATAATTCATGTATTTAAAAAATTAAAAGAAATATTTATTCTAGTTCTTGGTTGACCGAGCTGGAGCTCGGACTTTTTTTTTTTTAATTGGAAAAACTAAATAAGTTGTACATCAGTAAAATACTAGTCCTCGAAGTTTCCAAAAAACGAGATTAAACAGGACTTATTTTGTATATCGTAAATAGTATATATTTAAAAAGTAAAAATTGAACAAAAAATCGTTAAAAAGAATTTCGAGAAAATTGGAAAAACTAAAAAAGTAGTCTACATCAGTAAAGTACTAGTACCCGAGATTTTAAAAAGATGAGATCAAACGGAATTGGTTTTGTATCTCAGAAATAGTAATTATTTTAAAGAAATCATTAAAGAGAATTTCGAGAAAATTGGAAAAATCTAAAAAAGTAGGTATCAGTAAAGTACTAGTACCCGAATTTTCCCAAAAACGAGACCTAGCTCAATTTCATAGTGGTACCGGAAATAGTATATATGTATAATATATATTTAAAATTTGAAAAAAATCGTTAAAGCCGTTTTCGAGAACTGCAAACGTATATTGCACGTTTACCCTGGGGGAGTTACATCAGGGAGTAAAATTTTTGGATTTAATTTAAAATTATTATACCATCAAGAAGAGAGGTAGGTTAGTATTGATAGACAATTTTTCTAATTGATGGTTTGAGTAAATATTATATTTCTGTCCGAAGTTCGCATGATTATAATTATATAGTAGATCTATATATTAGACCTAATTACTATTTATAAATATTATTTTTA
>JAKCPI010026340.1:0-19535 GCA_023213315.1 Euborellia annulipes | reverse complement strand
TTAAAATTAATTTTATATTTTTTTGCAATCTTAAAATATAGCCTTCCTCTTTACTTGTATAATGTTGAATTAGTAACAATCTTTTTTACGTGACTAAACTATTCAATGATGTTAAGACAATTCATTTAATCCCAAATCTTTAATCATGTTTAGAATTCAGAGAAATTTCTAATAAAGGTAGTCAGGGCATGTTTGGATTTGAATGCTGAGTTAAATGATGGAAATACGAAGATTTGCATATAGACGGTGAGTCAGGGGGAGAGGAAGGGCACATTACAAATGGCTTGTTAGCTTATGAATGCATGCACATTAGGGGCATTCCACCCTAGTGAACGTTTAATAAATTTATACAAAATGTACTAGCAATTAATTAATAACGAATTAGTTAGAAATGGGCTTGTTTAATTAAGTTAAAATAAATTATTCTATTATATAATATATTATTAGAGACGGATTTTGAAACAAAAAATCGGGAAATCCCGAAATGTGATTATTTAAAAAAAAAAAAAAAAACTACTTCAATTTTCGAAAAAAAAGTGAAAGAACAAAAATAATGCAATTTATCATATGAAAAAAAAAATATATATTAATCTGCCACTGAAACTGAAATTCATTTTTAATAAGTTTAATTTTCTTCTTTTCGCATCAATAATAAAAATTATTCCTTAAATAAAGGATATCTGATTTCTTATTTGTTTAACAAATTTAGTATGTATACCGTGAACTTTTTAAAATTGAAAAAAAAATTAATTACATGCCAATCAACTAATTAACAAAATCTCTAAATACGAAATACGAAAAGTAGAAATGAATAAAAGAAATCATAGCTTTATTTGAATATAATAAGAAAATCAAAATTCTATATTGGTGTTAATGAGAGATCATGTTTAGAAATTTTTAATTTCTTTTCTACTTAATAATCTATTAATTGACAACAGAGAAATTTTCTAATACTTTATTATCATTAGTAAAAAAAAATCCATTTGCATCTACTTTTACTTTTTAATATTTTATTTTCATATTTCCTTTCTCCTAAGAACATTCACTTTAAATGGCAGCCAAGTATGAATTAAATAAATTTTTTATTTATTTTATTATAATAATTGTTAACGTTTCGGACGCCGTTTGCGATCTTTCTCAGGGCCTATGATCGTACAATTTATAAATTAACTATTTAATATAAGAGATACAAAATTTGAAATTCGAAATCAAATTAAACTCTATATAATTTAAAATAAGATAAAAAAAAAAAATAGATTTAAAGTTTCCCATAAAAAGTGCAAATTTAGCGTCTGGAGATCTTTGCACACTGTTCACTGTACCCACGAGAATGGGGGATTATGGTCTTGGAAAATGTTATAAAAGGCCATCCCCCACTACCTGGGGAGGATTCTCTCTCCAGCTCGTGATATTGTCGGACAAAATCGCGCACTTTGAAACAAGATTGAAATTTTGAAATAATAAATAACTTTATAAAGATATTTAAAAAAAAAATACGAACAATATAATTTTTAAGATTTCTTAAACTAGTACTATATAGCTAATAAAATAGTGTTTCTTTTCTGCATGGCTTTCGAATAAAATACCTTAGTGCCTCTGCTAAATCAGTGCTTGTGGATTGCTGCTTCAGGAGCTGGCTTCCACAAAGAGAGCAGCGCCACCAGGCGCCACATCTCGACATCAATCTACGGCGAATGCTGGCGCTGCTGAAGCTTGGCGCACGCGCAGGCGCTTGCAGAACTCAGGTGCCTTTGCCTTTTTTTGAATGGTCCTCCTGAAATGAATAGTAAATTGTAAAATATTAAAAACTTGCGAAAAAATAGTGATCCGGATTAGATAAGTCATCGCATGATTAATTTAATATACGCTTAATATTAATATTATTATTATTATTAGTGGTGAAATTTATTTTAAATTTTTATTTGATTTTTACTGTATTAAACTAAACAAAAAAATTTTACGACAATTATTGTTTCAAAAAAAAAGTGCGAAATTATTCGTGACAAATTGTCGAAAACACCTGACAGCCTAGAAATTTAATGAAACCAAAAAATGACAAATTGTCATGACAATTTAACAATAATGTCATTTTTTTACTTGACAATTATATCAAGAGCTGATTTTTATGAAACAGGTAGGGGGCCTACTCGACAAATTGTCAAATACTCACTTATCACCTGTCATTGTCAGTATTATGAAATAGGGTCTCTGTGTTAGTAAATGCATGAAATTTCTTGCACATATCTAGAAATAATTAATTTCTCTAATAATATGGATAAACCCATAATTGCATATTTAAAAGGCTAGCTGGTATTAATTAAAAGAAATAACTATAAAGATTGTTTATAATGATAGAATTGAAATGAGTTTTTTTTTTTTTTTTCAAATATCAATTCTAAATTACTAATTGCTGTGGAAATCCAATAATTGATAAAAGGATGTTGCTCTAGTTTGACTTTGTCCACTCAATTGAATAGATGATCAGCAAAATGATCCCATTTTATTTACTTTCTTCATTTCTAATATTAATTTGTCAAGCAGCGGAAAATAATGATTTGGATATTCTTTTTGAATGGAGTCTCAAACATTTCAATCCCAATCGAGAAATTAATATTTTGTTTTATGAAAAATATCAACATTTGGGACAAGTAGCTCGATTTTTCAATTTGAATTCAAAAGGAGTTTGTATTTTTGATATGAAAAAGAATATTGATGAAGTAGAGAAAATCCCGCGAGGGAAAAACGCTTTGTTAATTGAACTTTGGGAGATTGCGATGGTTAATTTCCATTCGATTGACAACATCATCGTGCTGATGGATTATAGAGATAATAGAACTAAATGTGATCCCTGGCCTTTAAAAATATTGTACAATAATCGCAAATTTAGGGCCCCTGATCCTACAACAGTGAGGACCATTTATGTTTATCTTTTTCATTCTGATTGTGAGAAAAAATATAAAATTTTTATTCATAAGCCGTGGCTTGAAAACCAAATAGAAATATTTAATGACACATACGAATCTCTTTATTTTAATCGTCCCAACTTGGAAGGTTCTACGCTCTTCTATACCAACACGATTTATTTAAAAGCTGAAATTCATTTGGAAGGCAAAGATTTAGAAATTAGAGATTATGTTCTGACAAAATTGAATGCAACAAATGCTAAAGAGAATTTTGGAGATGTTGAGCTGTTCGTTTCAAGAGAGCCGACTTTTTCAAATGCATATCACAACGTGCACACGATGATGTCTTTGTGTGTAGTCGTTCAGAAAAGTCCTCAGCTTGAATCCTGGAATGTTGTCATCCGAAGTTTCCATTGGAAAGTTTGGATGTGGTGCGGGATATCGGTGATGTTGAGTACAATCGCTTGGTATTTTATTGAATCTTTTCAACAAAGAAACCTCTTGACAAACTTTGGACAAATTTACAGTTTGCTTTGGGCCGAACCCGTTTTTTGGATCAACAAAATCACAAAACTCCCCGAGAGAATTTTAACTCTGTCTTTAATGTTTGTCTCAATTATTCTAATTTCTGGACTCCAATCAAGTCTTTTCACACTGATAAATTCCCCAGGTCATCACCCTCACATGAATACCCTCGAAAAGTTGAAGGAATCCAATTTGGAATTGTTTTGTAAATTCAACGATTTTTGCGATTATATTTTTGGAAAGAGTGTTTTAGCAAGCGATTTCACCCCTGATCCACTTTTAAAAGAAATCAGTAAAAAATGGAATCCAGTATATTTCAGTACGCCACTTGCGGAATTTAGCAAGAATATGCCAGGTCATGGAATGTTGATACAATTGCAAAATTATGTAGTTAAAGTCCCTCTTCATTATATTACACGTGTCGATTCAATTTCAAATATCTCTCTGAACGATGTTTATACAAATGCCAATTATTCTTTGATTTTACCCTGCGACGAGGCCCGGAAGATGATCTCCTCATTTGGAACTTTTACAGAGCAGTTGCATATTTTAGAGGAGATTGTTGGCATTTTCCCTCTCACCTATTCTGGTTATAAGTACGATCTAATATTTCCAGATATTTTCAAAAGAATTCTATTGATATTTTATGAAAGCGGAATTGCTCAATGGTTAGATCAATTGAGCGATTTAAGGCAAATGATTAAAATTTTATATAAAGAAGGCGTGATATCAAAACCCAAAGTTCGTGTTTTTAATCTAAAAGATTTGGTGGGTGCATTCATTTTAATAATAATAGGCAACACTTTTGCCTTGATTGTATTCATTATAGAAATTATCTATTTTCATCATTTTGCATAATTTTTTTGATTTGATTTTGTTCTTTTTTTTTTTTTTTTTGATTTTGTTCTTATAAGCAACAATATTAAAAAAAAAAAAAAATTAAAGACAAAAATTTGGTCCTTAATGCAGAGATTCGACTTTAATCATGACTTGTGTTTTTGTTAATTTTTAATCAACTCCCAAGCTGGTTTTTGAATATTCCATATTGATGTTAAATATCTCTAATTGATCTATTTTCATTATAATGCAAATTTTTTTTTTGATTTATAAAGAAAAGCACATTAATGTAATTCAAACACATTTTCAATGCATGTAACATGCACCAACTGGCAATAATCTGTCTTTGAATATTTTCTCTTTTAACCCCAAGCATTTGTGATTGCGCTTAACGCAAGCGTCGTAGAAATGATTAAATAAAATTTTAAAAATTATTTTTTCTTTCTCATTTCTCTTTTTCCCTTCCATCTTCTCTTTTTTGTTCCTTTTATAATCTTCTCTGCTTATATCTTGGAAATCATTAACCCCAGATCAATAGGACTTAATTGTAAGATGAAAAAAAAAATAAAGAATTTTGTACATTATTAACTTTTATATCTTTAAATTCTAATATATCGGCGAAAACTAAATATGTCGACACAAAAAATCTGGTAGGACAAGCAATGAACACAACTCCCAATTACCAAAGTTAAGAGAAAGTTGTGTGCTGTGCGACCAGTCACACCAGCTTTTTTAACATTTGAGTATTTCTAAGAGATTATATAACAATTCATAAGGAAATGCATATATGAAATTCAATACGATTTCTGTAATTAATAATGGAATTTTTTTATAAAATATCAGATATAGCCTACTAAGATCAAATATCTTAATTTCAAGTTATTATGAAATAAAAATCTAAATTTATAAAGAAATAAACAATTCTAGACATTCCGGTTGGCTTTGAGGTGGGTGTCTGCGTACACGAAAAGCACCTCGGTAAATAAACGGGGATCTCAGTAGAAATTTAAAATAATAATAATATTCCAGGAAAGTTTACAAAGTTTAAATTTTAAGCAAAATTTTTATGGCCGAGGAGGGTCACATCGACGTTGTCCGATTAACCGTTTCGCACAGATAAGTTATTTGTTGAATGAAACAAGATAAGATAATTCTCCTTGAATTCATTCCGACCATTCCAATTTTATAAAATTCTCAATATTCTGTTTTATTTATTTTTTAGAGAAACTTTTTCCAAATAAAGTTCAAATTTTCACTAAACGTTCAATCGAAAGTCTTTTTTAATTTATTTATAATCTATAGGTAATTAGAAAAGGGAAAATTATTTAGTAATGTTTTTCAGCTGGCATTCTACACACCCTGGTTCACGGTCAGGGAGGGATTTAGGGATCCAAATCCTCCTTCCCCGAAATTTTCCACAAAAAAAAAAAAAAATATATAAATATGGAGTGAGAAATACTGGTATAGTCATAGACACTGTAAAAAAATTTTAATTTTAGTATTTTTAGTATAGTAAATTTACAAATTTCCTTAAATATAACTACATAATTTTATACTAAATTTACAAATCTACATTCAAAAATTTTTACAACCAAAAACATTTAAAATTACAATTCTCTTAAAATTAGAGTAAATATTAATTTTACCATACATTTCTAATTTTAAATACAACATTTAATTTTAGAACACTTTTAATTTTAGAAAAGGTTTAATTTTACAAAAATTTCTAATTTTACAATACAAGGTATTGTAATTTTTTAATTCACAACATGGCCGACTTTGTTTCGACTGCTTTTTAGCTTTCTTAATAAAGACATTTTTGGCACTATAAGGATTTATTTAAGTTATAATAATACAAAAAATAATAATATTATGATAACTTTAAGTTTATTTTTATTTTATTATTTAGTAAAAATAGTTTACAATGAGGTCATACTTGAATGCCAAATAGCAGAGATAGATCATAGTTAACGGTGATTCGATGGTCAAATGGACTAGGCGCAAGGCTTCTACAAAAAGGCAGTGTTCAAATCCTGGAGGATTTTTCATTAAATAAAAATATTTATTTCACTCCATTCAGGTAGAGACGTCCCCTAAAGGTCAATAACCTATGGGTCCGTCGTAAATTTTTCTTTTTCTAAATTGTAAAATTACAAACATTTGGTTGTAAATTGCTAAATATTGGTAAAATTACCACTTTGGACTCGAAAATTGCTAAAATTAGTAAAATTACCACACTTTGTAAACATTTTGCAAAGGTTTGTAAAAAAAATTCAACGTAAGAAATTAGACTAGGCTTGAAATTTGCTTACAACAAAAAGAAAACACAATTTACGGGAGTAGAAATTATAAAAAACTATTAGTTAGGCCGCCGGGGATCTTCTTTCCCATGGCCTGTGAAAATGGTCAAAGAGAGCGTGACAGACAGACGGACACTCCGCAATTATAAAATTTTATATTTTTTAAAATTTATTCAACTAGGGAAGGAGAAGGGGGATTATTGTCCTATTCGTCCGGAAAAACCCTCTCCCTGAAACAATTTTCTGGTTACAGCCCTGGCCAAATGTATCACGGGATCAAAAGGAATTTGTATGGCTCCATTCTTAAAACGTGAAATATGTTAAATAAAATTCATTAATTAATAAAACATATAAGAGAAAGATTTCATCAATAATTATATAACTTACATCTATATTTTAAAAAATTTTTATATCAATAATTTGAAACAAAAATTTCGTTCTTGATTAATATTAAATATTATTATACTCGTATTTACCAAGTATAGAATAAGAGCTTAAGCTTATAATTCCATTTAATACCGAGGCTTTAAAATTTCCCTTCATATTTAGTATAGACAAGGGACATATTTTGCTACCTAACATGCAAAGATTGATGAAAGGATCTTGAGTTAAAATCCTTCCTTTCTAATTGTATACATCTATTTACGGAAAGATTAATGAGGAATTAGTTTAGGAATACAAAAGAATTAATAAGTAATTAATAAATATTCTAATAGGCCTATATAAATTTAACATGAGAAATAATTAATTTATATTGTATATGGACTTGAATGTGAATGTAACTTACCTATATAGTAATGTTATCATTAATATATAGGCCTACAGTTTCTGCGAGTTATTAGGTCTACTGAAAATGAATGTAATTTCTACGTCTATTCAAGCCAAGAGCGGATCCCGAGGAGTTTCTCGGGGGGGGGGGGGGTAATTCCCCCCCTTCCCCTCATGATTCAAGACAGATTTAGGTTGGACTGAACTATAGGCCCTGTCCGATATGGCGCGCCTTTTTCACATTATAGATGTAATTATCTATATCTTTATATATATAATTCACTAAGGTCCGTCTGTCTGTCTGTCACTCTCTACATTGTTCGTTTAGTAGTAACAGATATAAGATAGGGTTGAGGTGGTTAATCATTTTTTTTTCTTGGTAGAAATTCTTCTCATAAGAAGATTTATCTTAACGTTGGTTTCTATTAAAAAAAAAAAAAAAAATGCCCAAATATTACCCAGCTCTGGAGCTAGTTAAGTGCCTAAGCAAATAAGAACCCCTAATTAGTAGGCATTCCATTCATCTTATTTGGAAATATTTTGTATAAGTATAAAGGCGCACTCGGTAAGTGGTGCCTCTCGTGTCGTTTTTGTTAACTATTTTCGCGATGATGAAGGAATAGAGAGAATTCGTTGATTCGTTTTTTCTCCTGGATCGTGTTCTCTTGTTATTTTGAAATATTGTGCTTTTATTTGTATGTTTTCAGTGGTAAAAAAAAAAAAAAAAACAAGGATATTATGGTTCATTGTAATTGAGATAATCTAGTTGTTCTAATGGTTGAAATTGTTTAATAAAATGTTTATTTTTAAAGAGAAAAGTTATGATTTAGTCTCATCGTGGTTATGTTAAGTTAAAATCCTATTATTTCAGCGTTTATATACAGTCCTAATCTATTATTACTATTATCTTTGGTACTAGTATTTAACATAAACAACACTAATATTTTTTCTTTTATTTATTGTCACAGATGGGAAGGATTCAAGCCTTACAATTTTTGGCCAGTCATGTCTAATCCCTTCATCTTCTTCAAGTATCGTTCACCGAAGAAAAAATCAAAATAATAAAGAGAATGAAAAAACTAAAGGTAAAAAAAAATCAATTTTTTGAACAAATAATAAAAGTTAAGTTTAAAGCGAGATGCTCAGAAAATGCTTCATTTATCAATAAAAATTACATCAAATATGACTAAATCGAAAGCTACTCATAAAATGACGAAGGTTTTTGCAAACGTAGGTCTATTTAATACAGATTTCAAGTTTTTATTGAAATAATATGAAAATTAATAATAAATTTTAAAAAGATTGCTCTCATTAAGATTGAATGACATTTTCATATTTCATTCATTACGTAATGCGTTAGGAGGGAGGGGGGGGGGGGGGGGCTGGACAAAACGTTACTAATTGTGACATGGGAGACCCGGGGGTTTCTCTAAGAAATTTTATTCTGGGGAGGGGGTAGTTCTATGTTGTGACATGATATTTGTAGGGGGTTTGTTTGTTTGTGACTGTGACATTAGGGGGGACTAGAAAATCGTCAAAAAGACGTTACGTAATATGTGGACGACCCCTTACTTTATTATTACGTTCATAAAAAAAGAAATTTTAAAAATGCTGATGTTTGCAGCTTCCATAAAAGAATTGGACACCCACTGTAGAAGAATTAATTCCAAAGGGTAAGAGATTGTGGGTTAGTACTAAATAACTTAAGATCTAATGTACACATTGATGAATTCAGTTCCTCGAGGCCGAGCAGCGCTAGTTCTGAGTCAAGTGGGATTAGTGTAAGCGCAAGTAGCGATTCCAGTCTTCCTATCACACCAAGGTAATATGGCCAATTGAATCCAAGCAACTCAAAATATCAAAAAAATACATTTATTTACCTAATTTAATCTATTTTTCAGAGATATTCATTTCATTGGCGACGACATTTCATCACTTTTTAATTTGGATCTTAAACAATCAAATAGTTCGAGATCGAAAAGAGTTTCTTTCAGGTAAAATATAATTTTTAAAAAGATCTAATATATATGAGGCGTTGGGAGAAACAGAGTAAAAAAGTCTATCATCTGTCTGTATTCAGCATTAACTTCAATGCTCTCAAACCTAATATAATTACTATTGGTCAATATAAGTGAAAAATATTAATAATAAAGGGGGCTAGCTGGTGTAGTGGGCTAGGATGTTGGCTTCTACAAAGAAGATTCGCGTTCAAATCCTGGGCGTGTGGGATTTTTTCATTAAATAAAAAAATTGAGTCTCATCACAATAGCCCCCAGGCAACTCAACGAGGAGAGGGAGTTGCTGTGACATCCCGTCCTGTGGAAGAAACGTAAATAGCATAAGGCGATCACGAATTTTAGCCATTTTTAAGAGCAAATTTTTTCATCATTTGTTGAGTGAGCAGAGGGGCGCGATTGGCTTACGGTGACGAAGCGGAGGTGGAGGGAGGTATTATTATCATAATTATTTCAATGAACATGTAAATTTCAGATGCTCCAGGAGGACATAGCCTCAGAGCATAATAAACTATCTATCTAAATAAGGTTCCCTCTCAGTGATGCATTCTTCGAAAGGTGCAGGCTACACGCCGGTGCTGAGGGAGTCCCTCCTCAAACTAGGACATCCACCCTAACATAGAAGAGGTTGAATAAAAGGAACCGGGTGGAATAAGGATTAGTACACGAGCTAGAAATGAACGCAGGAGGAGGAGTTAGAGATAGGAAATAATGTAACTACGGCCAGAGGCTGGTTGGGTTTGAGGTGTGTGTTTTCGTGCATGAAAGCACCTCGGGTAAATCAACGGGGATCCCGATAGGAATTTCAAATAATAATATTGATTAATAATAGAGTTGACAGTCGTTTAGGATAGACCAATCATATATATTATTTTTATTATTTGGGATAGCAGGATTCATTTTCCAATGTTACAATGTTTAGTTGGAGAAGGATACCAGAAAAGATATCGAGCATGTCGCTTGTTTTATGAGGATTGAGGAGGGAGAAAAAAGCAGCATAAAAGCCAAATTTATTTTTAGTTCAATTCATTTTTTTCTAGCAAAGGAAGTCGCGCCGGAAGCTGGCTGAGTAATTTGCCCCAGTGTGGCCGTGCACTTACAGCCCTTGGCTTAAGCGAACATGATCGACGCATTTTGGAGGTCATGACTTTCAAGAAAAACGAAGAGAAACGAAGGGAAGCAATTGCGCATGAAGCACATCTTCTATGGGAACTTGATAGATTTGAACGAGAGCAGGTAATTAATAAACTAGAAAAGGGCGGAAAATTATTCTCTCTTAGTTTCAAAAAAGGAGGCTTTGGTTTGAACCTCAATTTTCGAAGTCGTTATATATTTGATAGGGGGGGGGTCCTTAACCTTGGGATTTTTTATAATAAAATATTTGTAAATTTTTAGACAGCTCTTGAAGAAGCAGCACAGTGAAAGGGGGAGTAGAAATTCGGAGCGGGGGGGTTGGGTTTGAGGGGTGTGTCTCCACAACCCCCGGGCAAAAAGGGGCCCGAAGGATCAAAAAAAATTATATATTTGATATTTTTTATAATAAATATTTGTAAATTTTTAGACAGCTCTTGAAGAAGCAGCACAGTGGCGTAAAATAGTCAGCGATCGACGACTTTTAGAGAGTGAAGAAAACGCAAAACGATTCGAGTTAATTCAACGAGAGATGCAACAATCGAAAGCAAATCTGGAATTGTCCATTCGGGAAAAGGAATCACGAGCAGCAAAACGAAAAAGAGAGGTCGAGAGACGAAGGGTGTGTATCAAATCAATACAACTCTTTCTCCATTATTATTCAATCAGAAGGAAAAAATATTTATTTAATTAATTAATAACATCAACTTGTAACAACAAAATGAAAAGAAATTTACTATTTATTATTAATTACAATAATCTAATTTTTTGTTATTTTTTATGGGATTTTTTCAGGCCAACGAGGCGTCTGCTCGACGAGCATTAGCAGAGAGAAAAAAGAAACTGTTGAGGCTAATCAATCACATCTTGAAGAACTCACCAAATATGAAAAGCATCTTATTGAACAACACCAAGCACTTCGACTTGAGCATGCTTCTGAAGCACGCTGCAGACACACAGAAACTTTAAGAAGAGTAATAACATTTTTTAATTATTTTATTGTAAAGGACCGAGAGCCTGGCTGGGAGCCAGGACTATATTAATAAGACGCTCTTCCTGCTCCCCTTAAAATTTTGATTCTTTTAACGCATAAAAAGAAGTTATCTGAAATTAGATTTAGTTTTTGAAATATCGAATAGTTTTTAAGATATTTTATAAAATATATTTAAATTTTAAAAAGTAGGTATATCATTATAAGGTAAGTACTGACTATTAAAGTCAGTCTCACAAGGAAGTCATGTGTTGAACACATCAGATGTTTTTCTCAATTTAAGCTTAATTTTGAATACTTTATAAATCTCTTATTATTAATACTTAATAATCATCAATACTAATATAAAAAAAAACATTTTGATTTTTTTTTAACTCGAAAATAAAACATATTGTATGTTTTAGCGAGTTGCTAGTGCAAATAGAGCCGAAGAAGCAAAACACGAAGAATTATCAAGGAGATTACGAATGGAAACAGAAGATGCTCTGCGAAGAACTCGATGGGAAATTGCAGAACGAGAAAGGAGAACTAAAGAACATATTGAAATACAGCATCGAATGCGTGAACACCATATTCGAACACTCAGGTGAAATTCACTGTTATTTATTTTTTCAACCTCTTTGAAATGTTTTTATAGGGATTTAGAGAATGAAGAGATTATTCAACTAGATATTATTGATAAGTTGGATAGTAAGATGGATATGAGAAAGTTGTGTGCTGTGCGCCAGTCACACCAAATTTTTTTCGTACAATTAAAGATAAGCAAAAACAGCAGTAAGTACTGATATTATCAAGATTCGCAGGGACTTTCCAGCCAGGAGACTAAATAAAAATCTTTTATTTAATTTCTATTTGCCGACGTTTCGGTCGCCAATCACCACTTTCATCATTGGAGACCTCAGAGTATGATAATATTTTTGTACAAATCAATGGAAAAAGAAATTGTATATTTAATTGCAATGAATATTAAAATACCTAAGATCGTGTATAATCGACAATATTCGCCCTAATGAAGGCCGTGATTGGCGACCGAAATGCCGGCAAATAGAAATTAAATAAAAGATTTTTTATTTAATCTCCTGGTTTTGAAAAAAATTTTGTTCCCCCTTCTAGTGACGCCCCAGGCCCCCAACTGTCTTGGTAGGCTTCTGCCCCGGGTAAAAAAATGTCTTTGGAAATTAATAGGTATTATAAATTAAAATGATTGAATTTCATAAGTCAATTGATAAATTTTTATAAAAATGAAATGGAATTTTATACAAGGATCAAAATGAATAAGATAATCAATTTTGGGGGCCCCCATGTTCAATGGGGCCCTAGGCGCGCGCCTAGTGCGCCTTATTTATTATCCGCCACTCAGAGTGAGAGTGTATGTGTGTGAGCGTGGCGCACGTCGCGCAATAGCTCAGGTTTGTGTGAGTGTGTGTATGTGAGCGCGGGCGCGCCAAAGCTCACCGTTGTGTGAGTGTAAGCGGCCGCGTCTGTGTGTGTGTCTTTTATTTGTATTCATTGCCGAAATTGATGGGTCTCAATGAATTAAGAAATCTGAAAATCAGTATACTTATGTGTGAGAGAATGATTGTAAATAAATAAATGGCTTATCGCCAGATGGCCTATGGCTAAAGGGGAAATAAATGAAAAAAAAAAAAAAAAAAAATGGCTTATCAAAACAATGAAATCGTTCGGATCCCAGGCAGTCCGATGGTTTATTTAAGCTATTTGGATACCAAATGGCTTAAATAAGAATGCCTGGACTCCAAATATACCAGTATATATATTATTAATATAACGGTTATCATCCAAGTCTTATATGGCCTGAGTTGCCAAGACTGTGAATGTGTGTGTAATTGTGAGTGTGAATGAGAAAAAGTGTTTTTTATTTAAAAAAAAAAAAAAATGCAATCACATATTTAAAAATAAAAAATAAAAAAAAAATGGAGTCAAATGTTACTAAATAATTGTAGATATTAATATTAGGCCTACTAAAAATAAAATTAATTCGAATATCGGCCAAACAGACGCCGCCGCCATTTGACCATTTGCTTAAATAAAAGGATCTCAACTCACCGTTGTGATTGCAATCCATCCTCAACTCCATTTGATATTTTCCAAAACTCATCTTCATTTGGTATTTTCAAACACTTATTAAACACATAACACATCCCGGAGATATTAATTAATCACTTAAACACAAATTATGCACTTTATTAATAAAAATTCACAATACATTTCGCACTCCCGAAATCGCGTGGGTCAAACTCGACGATCTTCTCGAGATTGATGGATTGACCAAGTAGCCGGGAGGGATGACGTCATTGGCGCTGTGAGCGCCCAACAACAATCAGATATAATGACTAATTTCATTCATATATTATTTTTAATACATTTAATAAAAATTAATGATAATATTATTATTATTTTATAATTATATCATTTTATTTTTTGCAATTAATTAGAAATATTATTATATATAATATATATATAAAATAATAATATTCCAGAAATAAGTAAATTGAAGTTAGGTGCGTTTTTATAGTCTTTGTGGAGCCTGGCCCGAACGTAGCCACTGAGATGATTGTTCATGTTAAGCAAGGTCAAACACTCCTGAGCCGGCTGGATAGGTGACCACACCAAAAAAAGTGTAGAATGTAGATGGAATATTTTCCGTATATAATAAATATATTTATAAAGTCTAATGGCCGTTGCTAATATATTATTTAAAAAAAAAAGAATCTGGTGTGAAAGCACACGAATACCAAAGGAGAAAGTTAAGGAAGGTTTTTAAATTAATGTGTGTTTTTATTGATTTTTTTTTCTCTTACACCTCACTACATTTAGACATCAGTCAAAACACATTTGAAGTTGAATTTTCAAAAATGCTCTATTATCTAAGCAGGGGGCCTACCCAAAACCGAAAGACGTGGCAAGGGGACAAAAAGGTTTGGGGACCTCTGATATAAAGCAATCAAGATTATGATCTTGAGTTGAAGACAAAGATTTATTAGTTATAATTCCTCCTGTGGAAGTAAATCAAGCATGGGGTCCGCAGGGGGGCAACCGGCCTTGCCCCCCCTAGAAAATTAAAATGATACAAAAAATGTATAAAACAAAAAAAAATACAAAAAACCTTTCACAGTATACATCCACCTTGCAGCGGTGAGAAAGCTTTAAATACTAAGAGATGTATAACATTATTAATATCAAAATACGTTTTTTTTAACTTATCTGGAGTGACTTCCCCCCCCCTGCAAAAATCCTTGCCCCCCCTCAAAAATCCTCGACCCCTTGAATCAATAAGTAACCACCTATAGTAATCCACCTCAGAATCATTTCAATCAAGTTACTCTCTAAAGTGTTCACTACATGTCAGTCGCTGACACATAAGACGGAGAGAAAAAGTATGAAATTTAATTAGTAACTGGGTTGTCAACTCCATTTGTGTATTTTTTCATCTTGTCAAAAGGTCTCGCTATTGCCATATTATTTGTCTATTATTTGTTCACAGTGATGAGAGAGAGTCCCGTTGTCGAGCTGCCCGAGAACTTGTGAAGGAACTCTCTATAGGATTTGACCGCTGGCGAGCGATGGTTGCTCACCTCCAAGCTTCTGCATCTGCTCAAGCTACTCTGAGAGCTGATAGTTTAGCAGCTGGTTATCTTGCACAAATCAAAACAGAAAATCGTATACGAGCAGAACGACACGCCAATCTAATGAGAAGACTTGCCCGAAATGATCAGGAACATGTAAGAGCTGCCCGACTTAGGTTGGAAAGAAAGGAACGCAAAATGGAAGAACTCGCCAAACAAAGAGAAGCATCCGTACAGGAATCGCGATTGCATGCACAAGCAACCGCACATTTAAGAGAACATCTCAGGTAAATAAAATTTATGATGAGCTAAAAATTAAGATATGAACGTATAAAATGAATTACATATCTACCATGTGATTTATGGGAGTAATGTTTATCTTTTCTTCTTTCTTTAGACGAACTCTCTCGCCAGAGACATTCGACAGAAAAGTATCTCGAGTAGAACTAGAATGTCGGATTGTTGCTCGTTGTCCTTCGAGTAGTCCGCCCAATACACTATCTCACATATATTTGGGCTAGAAAATGCCCAGTGCTTCTTAATTAGATCCAGATTCAATTCGTCCAATCAGTGGCCAAGTATTCTCAAATTAGCGATTTACTTTTAGATCATTTGAAATAAGAAAATATTATATTACTGCGGTTTGAGTGAAATCTATTTTCGGTTGTTTGACTTCATCGCCCTATTTAAATATATATATATATAAATTTATATACTGTATATATAAAAGTAAAATAGGACGATTTCAAAAACAATCATATTTTGCACGTATCAATCGATTGTTTGGTTATATACACTGACCGTAGCTCGGGGATGGCAACTAATGTAGATTTAAAAGACTTTTTTGCAGTTATAGATGAATAAATTATTGTCTTTTCTCCAGATGCGAGTCCCAGTGTTAATTATTTAATTTTATCTTGTATAATTTATAAAATTTCTGCAGAATCTTAGAATTTGAAGAGATTCTAAACAGAGAATACTAAAAAACTATCTAATAAATATTGTAAAATTTATTTTATGGCAAAGAAATAGGTGATGCCGATGGTCCGGAAATGTCATAGGAAGGGGAAATCAGTTCAATTCAAGTTTATGCCATTCAGCTTTCATTTTATCATTTTTTCCAGGGGGGGGGGAGGGGGCTCACTGATGTAGTGGGCTAGGGTGTCGGCTTCTACAAAGAAGATCCCTGTTCAAATCCTGGGCGTGCGGGATTTTTTCATTAAATAAAAATATCTATTTAATGTAAGCAAATCCTCAATCAGACACTGGATTGGAATATTGATCTCACCACAATAGCCCCCAGACAACTCGTCGCTGAGAGGGAGTTGCTGTGACATCCCGTCCTGTGGAAGGGACGTAAAGAAGGTTTTTCTCAGTGATGCTTTCTTCGAAAGGAGTAGGCTACACGCCTGTGTTGAGGGAGTCCCTTCTCAAACTAGGACATCCTCCATAGCATACAACAGGTTGGATAAAATGAACCGGTTTGAACCAGAAATAACAATTAGTTTTCAAGAGCGAGAGACGAAAGCAGGAGGAGGTTAGAGATAGGAAATAATGTAACTTCACGAGGTGCCGGTAAGTATGGCTTCGGCCAGAGGCCGGTTGGGTTTGAAGTGTGTCTTCGTGCACAAAAGCTCTGATAAATAAACGGGGACCCTTATAGGAATTTCAAATAATAATAATGATTTCTTCCAAGATTAATTAAAATGGGGGGGGAAAAAAAAAGTCCCCCCCCGGGGGGCCCCCCCGTTGGTTTTTTTTTTTTTTCCCCCCCTTTTTTTGTTTATTAAAATATAAATACATGAGAATTATCGGAATGGTAAAATAATTCTTCATGAAATACTTTAAAAAATTAGACATCTCATGGTCATATCTTGTACCCTCCGATAACCTGGGAAATTCGCAAATTCTTATGAAAAAGATTAAACTACATATAGCCTACAATGTGTAGGCTGCCTACACATAAAAAACGTGAATTTACATTTATAGTTTTCTTTTACTTAACTTAACTAATAGTATTCAGCCTCCTCAGATAAAATAATTATTCTTGATTAGGGTGGCGGAGTATTTTCCTTATTTTATTAAAAGTTGCCATCCCTTAAAAATGACTGATCAAGACGGATCCATACAAATTATTTAAAAAAAAGATATCTAGCCTAATTCCAATTTTTTGGATTTGTCTTAAATATGAAGTCTGATTTTATTATAAAAAAATTAAGTTTAAAACTTTTAAAGACAATTTTTATTCCTTCCTCTTAGAGTATCAAGCAAGTGTGAATACTTGTTAAATGTTGATGTTAGTAAAAATGAATTTTTATCAGAGTATAGTTAGTGAATATTTTTTTAAAATGTTATTTATAGAAAACTGTTTATCTAAAATTTCAATATATAAAAAGCATAGAATTCATGTTTTTCTGCTAATAGGCCTAAAATCAGAAAATTAAGCTGGGTGGGCAAATGTTTTATCGCCAAGGCTCTATTGAGCTGCATAGTGTCTAAAACTATAATTTGTTTAACAAAAATTGGCTCTTGCTTGTCTAATCGATTTATTGCTTAAAAACTTGCAAAAAATTTTGTTAACATGTCATTTCTTCAAGATGCATTAAAAAAAATATCTAAATACCTGTCTAGTATATTTCAAATGACTGGTCGTTAATTTTCTATTGTTATAAAATAAAGCTTAAATTTTCAAATTATTTTTTTGTTTTTCCTTTTCCCATAAAGTTTTTCTTTAGATCCTAGAACCACAGGTTGTGCCAATAATATTTAATTTGTTAAGATTATTCTGGTCGACAAGGTTTTCTTCACAAAGAATCTGATTAGTGAATCTAGTACATTTTTTTATACTGAATTCAGATATGTAGTTAGAATTTTCCATCAGGCACAGTTTTAGAGATATAGAGAAAAATAAATTCTAATAAAAAACGTGCTCTAAAACGGCTCTTATTCTGCATTAAAGATTTTTTAAGGCGATACCCCCAAAAATATGCAGATACATACAAATTATAAGAGTCAGCTCCATCGGAGGTTATTTAGTCGTGACAAACGGCTAAATGTTTAGAAAAATCAAATTTTTTTCAGTTTTTTTTGCTTTGTACACCCCTAATACAATTTTAGGTATTCCTGAATAAAAAAAAACATAGCTATATTTCCAATATTCTATATCTAAAAATCTTTCATTCGAGAAAATCTGTTAAGTATTAACGATATTATGAAATGTTAACAGATTTTCACGAATTAATAATTTTTAGAAAGCCAACGAACTATGGAATATCGTAAATATATGTTTTTTTCATTCAGGGATACCTAAAATTGATTACAGGTGCCCAAAGTAAAAAAAAAACTGAAATAATTCGATATTTTTGAACTTTTAGCCGTTTGAGGCACTTTTAAATGACCTCCGATTGGGGGTGAAACTTAAAATTTATATGCATTAAAACTATCTGCATATTTTTAAGGGGTGCCACCTTAAAAAAATCTTGTCGTTTTAGATCACAAATTCTATTAAAATTTCTAAAACTGCGCATGATGGGGCAAAACTGAAATGATATTTGAATTCAGCATGAAAAATGCTTTTAGAATCTTATTTTTATTCTTGTGAAAGAAATCAAACAGATAGAACTAAAATAGGACGAATTAGAGATAATCACATAAAGTGATTGTTCGGAACAGAGTTTATTTTGAGACAGAACTTATATATGATAAACAAGGATCCGGACAGACAGTGAAAAAGGGCTTTTTGTTAAATCAAGGAATAATAATATATTAATTAATATATAATTATCAAAAATATATATATAAAAAATAAATAAATATCTAGAAGTATTTGGTTTTTACAAGATTTTAGAAATAATAACAATTAACGATTTATTTTAATATATAATGGTATTATCCCAATTAAATACTATTGTATTAATAATAAGAATTACCAAAATAAATACATAATAGAAATAAAAAGAAAAAGTAGAAGAAAATAATGGAAAAGAGCAAGGAAAAAGTAGACTTGCTGAAGATGAAGAGGATAGGAGTGGATTAAATGTAAAATTACCAGGAATTTTATCTAAGTCGATGAGAGAAAGAGGTTTTTCATAAATATGTCTCCTTTTTGAAAGCATCGCTACGAGTGGTCTCGAAGAATTTGTGTTCGATTGGTAATTTGTTTTAAAAATTATCTAAAAAAAGAAATTTATATTTAGATGGAATTGCAAGAATTTAATATGGTTTTATTATTATTATGAGTTTTTAATTATAGACCTCATTTTTTTATTAATTTATTAAAAATATAAATAGTGTACAACGTTTCGATTGCAGAATAAGCAACAGATAATAAAAGATGATTATCGCAACAGTCGCGCGATTTTGTTGCTAGGTGTGTACTAGGCTTAAGAATTCCATATTCTCGTTTTTGAATAATAGATTTTATAATTTGAAATTTACAATTTCTTGAATAAATATTTAGTTTTTTTCATTCAAAGCTT
>JAKCPI010026339.1:0-16874 GCA_023213315.1 Euborellia annulipes | reverse complement strand
TTGTATTCAGCTCATCTCAAAAGATGCAGCATGTTCGTGCATCGACTATTATCTTAATCACCATTTGGCTACTCATGCCAAAAAGTGCATATAAATATAGAATTTTTTTTTCAATCAAGGATTATACTATAGACAAATGACCACAGATGTAATTGAACTAGCAGCAATTTATTAATGGCTTAAATAAAATAAACGGACTTCCTGGGACTGAACCCGTGAACTTTGGTATAGAAGGCCAACACGCTAGCAACTACACCAAAGCCCGAGAGCAAACAAAAATTTAAAAATTTTCAAAAAAAAAAAATTAAAAAGGCTTGTGTTTCTAATTTCACTCCTTATACCTAACTTTGGGTTTAGCTAACTAACTACGAGCTCTTATTTAATCATATGATTAGTTTAACTAGAACTGAAGACTCGAAAGTTATAGTCAACTAGCTTATCCGAGGGAGAGCTAGATAATTAGAAGTCCTAATCTTTTTAATCAGACACACGAAATCTGAACTAGCATAAAGGGAGAACAAATGCCAGTCCAAACTCGGGCAACTCGTGATTGTTTTAGATAATTATTAATCTACATGTGTTTTCTTACGTTCATTTATTTATTATTATTCACAGAGAGGTATTTTAAAATAATACTTTACGTCTTTACTAGTTAGTTATATCTATAAAACTGGTACAAGAGACAACAAACAACCGATCCAGACTATTAATTGTTTCATTTGAATGGTAAACTTCTTGGAAAGCAACGCCTCCACGTTAATAATAATAAAATTGTCGGCTATTAGAGAGAGGGAGATTTTCAACTGACATGAACATCCATTTTTGTTCTCTCTCTTCGTTAGTTTCCAAGACATCTGCTACAATTGCACCTGACTTTCGACTTTTGCATAAATCATAATGTTCATTGTGTTTTTGTTACGATTGTCCCGTCGTTTTTTTTTTTTTTATTATTAAATTCACAAGTGGCGCCAAGAGGTCATTAAAAAAAAAGGTCTGTGAGAGAGAGAGAGAAAAAATTTCATTTGAATAAATTATTTCAATATTACAATAAGAGCAAAAGTAGAAAGAGAGGGGGAGCATAATTTTATATTCATTGACTGTTATATTTTGCATTTTCAATTATGTTTGTCTACGAAATTGGAAAGATAATAAATAAATGATAATTTATGTAAACGTCACTCCTACTTAAAGAAAAAAAAAGGAAGGCACAGAGGCAATTTAGCTTAAAAAGGCGGGCGGTTACCTGTTATTTACCAAATTATTATTTATAACTCGGAGGGATATTTTGGTTAAAATAAATACTATTTAAAGATCATACAATAAATTATTTGAACTCCCTCAGATTTTATTACCTCCCTTCTAACACCAAAAACATTAAAATTTTATTTAAGGTCTTTTTCGACATCTGAGGACATTTAGACAATTTTTTTCCCTGTAGGGCTTAAATTACATTGTCATAACTTAATTTAACTTTATTTAAAACATTTTCATATTATTATAGACCACATTTATATTAATTATTTATTAAAAATAGGCCTATTTAAATACTATAATCGTACAACGTTTCAACCAAGGGCGGATACAAGGGTGGTTATTTCCCCCCTGAGATTTGAAAAAATACTTTTTTTTTCGAAAAAAAATGTATTTTTAATGTAAAATTTTAAAAATTAATACTTAAAAATTTGATTTATATTTATATTCTGGCAAACAAGTACAGAATGCGCCTTTAAATACCGAAATTAAGAAAAAATGTGTGCTGTGCGACCAGTCACTCCAGATTACTCCCCCCCTCCGAGAAACACCTCTGGATCCGTCACTGGTTTCAACTGCAGAATAAGCATACTGTAGACAATGTTTTGGCTGCAGAATAAGCATTCAAAGCGACAGTATTTATATATTTTTAATAAACAATTAATACAAATGTGGTCTATAATTAAAAACTCCCATAATAAAAGTAGCCTAATACAAACCACAAGAAGATAACATTCTTATTAAATGATAAAAAAAACTTTTCGTTTGTAGGTCTATATAATAAGATGCTGTTAAAGGAATGGATTAATAAAAAGGAGGATGCAGCCAGTAATAAAAAGTATCTATTTTTAACATACTTTATTCCGGAACGTTTCGGCTAAGATCAACAAAGCCCTCTTTAGCCCTTTAGGAGATGCTTTTTATTATTGCCCGCATCCTCTTTTTTATTAATCCACTTTTGGTATGTCTTTAGAAAATAAATATATTTTTTATCTATCTATTTAAAGAAAAAGTGGAGAAAATAGATTTGAAAAATTCTTTATTGCCTTGTGTCAACAGTTTCGGGGACTATGCGTCACCAATCCTCAGGGACTTCAAATACAACAATTCATTTAAATAATACTAAATATCATCAGTCCTAGTATTATTGTATTTGAAGATGCTGAGGATTGGTGACGCATAGTCACCGAAACTGTAGACACAAGGTAATGAATAATTTTTGGGCCGGATTCAGGTCTATTTTCTCCACCTTTTCTGTAAATTTGACGGCCTTCCTCCATAAGATTAGACTGTATATCTATTAATAAGTTACATATTTAAATTCTGAAAAGATGCCTCTTTTGTTTTATTTTAATTACTTATTTTCCAAGAGGAAATTCAAATTTAAGAGTGGTTTCAATTAGGAATTATTTCTTTTATTATTAATATTGATAATATTTAAAAATAATAATTTTAAAAGATTTCGTGTTTATGATCTTCATTTATTTGCCTTGACCTTCGCCCCCCTTCACCCCTGCACCCTTCGCCAGCTGGCTCTAGCCCCCTCACCTTTTCTTAATTATGAGAAGCTTCACGTCTAGACAGGGAACCCCCTGGCCCCCTCAGCTGGCTCTGGTCCGCCTGAGGCGGATCCTCGCCTTTTCTAAGGTCTTAGGCCAATATTATGTTTTTGAACCTTTTTTTGGCGATCTACAGATGTTATTTTTCAATAACATGGCGTGTATACTTTAGAGAAGTTCTAAAATAAAAAAAACTCTCCTTTCTTCTGTTTGTATTCATTTAGAAATCGTTTATCCGTATTAGCTTAAAAACCCTCTTTGTCTTCTTGATTTATTACATGTTGTCTTCAAACAACAACAACAACAACACGCGACTGCAATAACGAGGCCCTTAAAAATCGGAAACCATTTAATGAAGAAAACTTTGTTGTTGTTGTTTTTTTGTTCAGAGTACAAATACCTGATTTAAAACAAAAAAAAACCTATTCAAATGAGAGATGGAGAGAGGGGGGTTAACCATATGGTGTGTAACTCAATCATTCACATTTCCTGCTCTTCTTCTAAGAGTTAACGATTCCTCTGATGGATTGTCGTCAATAGTCTCTGATTTTCCTACAAAAGATTAATTAATTCTCTGTCAATGTCCCTTCTTAGAACAAACGATGGAACGTCCCTTTGATTATTATTGTAAGACTTAATAAAAATAAATATTGATTGAGGGATTTATTATATTGAATATTTAATTAAACAGTAAGTAAAAATAAAGACTTACTTCTGAGAAGAAATTGCGTATTTTTGAATGACGTAGAACCATTGTTTAAAAAATAGCATACGTAGTTTAATCTCTACTAGGATTTAACATAGACATATGAAAAAATAAGTTTAAATGATGTTAAGATCTTTTAAAATAGTTAATCTACAGAACAAGGTTACATTTGTAGGCTATTAAAAACAAAAAAACTGGTGTACAGCACATAACTTTCTTTATCTTCAGTAATCGAAAGTTGTGTACTGTGCTGTCACATTAGATTTTTTTGTGTCGAGATATATTTAGCTTTCCATAGCACCTTAGTTTCAAACTTGACCACTTGCGTTTGATTCCCCCCCCCCCCCCCCCTCCCCAACCCCCCCCCCCCGCCCCCCTCCCCCCCAACCCCCCACCCCCCAACCCTCCACCCCCCCCCCCACCCCCCTCCTCCCCTTTCCCCCCGTTTGGGTTTCCTTTTTTTTTTTTCTTTTTTTTTTTTTTTTTTTTTCTTTTTGGCTTGGGATTATGGGAAATTTTAGGTTCAGATCTCAAAAACACAAATAAAAAAAAAAAAAAAAAAAAAATTTCAATTGTATTTTAAATGTTGACTGCTTGAAATAAACTAAGGTTCAAAAGCTTCGTGTTGCATTCCAGGGGCTACCTAACTCAAATTTCATCCTTTTCTTTCTTGAAATATTTTATTATATTATATAGATAAAAGAGTTAAAAAAAAAAAACTTGTGTTGTCTGTCATATTGGTGGCCTACCCGATAGGCGTTTGAAGAACAGAAAATAACTCTGCTCAGGCAGAGTTTTTAAATTTATATATATATTTGGCTTAATTATCTAGCGTGATTTATTTATTTATTATATATTATGAAAAAATAATGAAATAATAAAACAATAAAATTTAACTTTATTTCTTTTTTATTTTCAGGTAAGCTGAGCTTCACTTCTTCTCACCGCAATAGTTGTAAGTTGACACAAAAATATATATTATTAATCTTAAGCTAAATACCTTTGAAGGATACCAATCATTTTAAATAAATAGGGATGGGGTTTAAAAGGCCTAAGATGCCAAAAAAGACTATAAAACAAAAAAAATACTTTTGAAATTTTCTTGCTTTTCATTCCGCTTATTCATTTTAACCTTTTTTTTGATTTTCGCTCTTGCAATATTTCAATTATATACACAATTTTTCAAAATATCAGAGAATTTTCGCTGGAGGCCTGAAGTCACTTGATCTATTAGCAAACAAATATACTAAACTCTATACATATTTACTACTAAGAGAATGTTTTGTTAAACATTTTTATTTGTTTGCTTTTTGATCAAGTGACCACTCCCCAGGAAACTAAACCCGGGATCTCCAGCCTATTTGAGGTATTGGTGTTTTGTGCACCAAACCTCTATCACGTAAAAATATTTTGTTTGGATAATTGACTGAGGGCGAGTCCTGTTTTCGACTATATTTACAATAACTATATCAGAAATACTTTTTTTACTTTCTCTTACCTATATATGCAATATATAGTGAAATAGTATTGCGATCATGTCAAAAATTCTATGTGGAGATTCGGTGTGGAACGCCCCCCGGTTGCCATCGGTACAATTAAAATTTATATAATAAATAAATAACCCCTAAATGACCTCTGTAGCCGAAAAGGGTTAAAAAAAACAAAAACAATATCGACTCTTAGGATTTTGATTAAAGTTCATAAATCAACTATTTTTTAGATGCTCTTTAAAAAGTATATCAGTAAAATTTTTCGTGAAAATTGTTTGAAGTACACTTTACTGAAGTAGCCTATTTCAGATTTTTCAAATTCACTTTCCTGCTCTTCCTTCCATAGAGTCAATGTTAAATCCCTATGGGGATTTTCATGTTAATTTCGATTCAAAAGGGGGCGGTCCCATTTGGAACTTTTTATACATTTAAAAAATTTTTTTCCAATTCTTATGAAATTTTGTATTTATTTAGGATTCTATATTGTGTATAAAATATCCAAATATGAGATTAAAATTTTGAAAAATAACCATAGTTTATATCAAGAAGTCAATATTTAAAATAAACTGAGCCTATCAATTCAAGTGGTCAAATTAACTAAGTGCTCTGGGAAATTAAATATATCTCGACACCTGTGATAGTACACAACTTTCTTATTTATTGGTTGTAGATGGCCGTAAGGATGATCAATTTTATTATAAAGACATCGCCCAAAAATAAATACTTTTGCGTATTATCCGTTTATTTGTAAATATTTCGATTCCAGTGATGAAGATGATTCTATATCACTGGAATCTAAATATTTACAAATAAACGGATAATACGCAAAACTATTTATTTTTGGGTGATGTCCTTATAATAAAATTTCTTATTTATTTATTATCAAGTCACACCATATTTTTTTTTTATTTTAATATAAAGTTATAAATATTTTCTTAAGTTTCTTTCTTCCTGGATTCCATTCGGACTCTCCTTTTTCCGATTGCCTAAAGGCAATTGCATATTTTGATATTTATTTATTTATAAAAACGAGGGGTGCGAGAGAGGAGTCGGTGGGGTGGTGGGGGGGGGAGGGATTTGCACTAGCAGAGTGTTATATATGTTATATAACGAGGACAATGCCGCCGCTGCCGGTGGGTGTGAACCTTGAGGCTCGTCGGCACGCGTCTCGGTTGAACGAACCTTAATCCAAATAAACATCAGTTCAGTCAGGATTGGAAATCAGGCGGCCAAACGTCTGCAACAACCAACCAATCAACTCGTCTCTCTCTCTCTCTCTCTCTCTCCTTCACCTTTGATTCATCACTTCTTATTTATTTATTATAACCACATTCTTATTGTTATTGGTATTATAATTTGTGTAACGATCTAATTAGAGCATGGTCGATGTAACTTTCAAGCGCAAATAGCAGAGTTCGATTCCAAATTTTTTGAAAGTTTATTATTAATAAATAAATAAAGTAAATGTACAGTATAATCAGAAGATGAAATGATATGATAAAAAACTCTAGTGTGATCGGTAGCATAGTAATCTTATCTTCTGCAATTGAAAGTCGCGTTCTGTGTTTGTCACACCAGATTTTGTGTATCGAAATATATTTAGTTTCCGCCAATATATAGAATTCAAAAAATTTATTAACATAGAAAAATATTTATATTTTGTTACCATCCGAACAATTTTCTTATTCTCAATGGAGATGGTGATGATTGATTAAGGAGCTCAATGAGAACAGCAGAAATAAAAAGCAAACGTGTGGGGTCGTAGGAACGAAGTTCCTCACGCCTTTTCTTCAACTCAGAATATGATTTAATATGAATATTATTTAAATATAGAAAGAAATAAAGAAAAGGAGAAGGTGGGCGTGGCCTCGCCAAGACTTCGGCTAATCTCGCCTTCCTTCGCCGTCGCTCGGGCGCTGGGAACGCATTTTTGTTAGGAACGCGTTTTTGTTACGTTACATTTTCTCCCAATTCACCCTGCCTAAGCCGCGTTAAAGAACTTCGTTCCAAAAACTTTAATATTATTTCATCGACGTTTCGAGAGCACGTCGCTCCCATCTTCAGGACGAAATAATTGTAATAACTGACGATGGGAGCGACACGATCTTGAATCGTCGATGAAATAATATTAAAGTTTTTTTATTTCTGCTTGATGCCTTTCTCATTGAGCTCCTTAGTCAATTTCCTATTCTTTAATATAAAGTACAAGAGTAAAGTACGTGCTTCAAACAATTTTGACGACAAACTGTGAATATATATTTTAAAAAGCATCTAAAAAATAATTGATTTATGAATTTTAATAAAAATCGTTCTAGCGAATTTTGAGAAAATCGAAAAAAATTTAAAAATACATCAGTAAAGTACTAATATTTTTTTGACCGATTTTGATCAAAAACTTCGTGACCCGTGCTAAGGTGGTATCTAACTTAAATATAAATTTTCAACCTCGTAGCTCTTTTCGTTCTTGAGATATTTTATTCACAGACAGACAGATCATTTTGCGGAGCCCAACTTTTTTGAACTCAAATTGTGTATTTCCATCAAAATTTTGACATCGTATTTTTGACATGAATCCAAACACTTCCTCTCTTTATATATATAGGTAAGAGAAAGTAAAAATAAAAGACATATGTCGGCCGGAATCATTTCGTCCATTTTATTTTTCCCTTGTTGACGTTTCTGAGACTAAACGTCTCCTGTCATCAGGACCTAATTTTTTTTATCATATCCATTTCGTCTTCTGATTAATTTTACAAATTCTGCTTTAAAAAATCGCGACTATTTTATTTTAATTTTCATAAAAAAATTTTTATTAACAAAATACTTAAATGATTTAATAACACCTGTTGAACAAGCATGGGTATCCACTGATTAGTAAGATTTATTTCCTGACATTTTTATTTATTTATTTATTAGTATAGCTCCCTCAAAAGAAAAAAAAATCCATTACCCAAATGAAGTCAATAATTAAAAGGCGAAATATTAATTACAAGTGTTAAGAAATATTCGACACGAAATAAATCTAATAAGCCGATCATCAAATAGTAATTATCCCCTGATCCTATCTGATTAGTACAAACACCTACTTCCTTGGGCAATTAATTTTTTTAAAGGTTACCTATCAACGCAACGTTGCTGTCTTTTTTCAACTTGTCATCATCAAATTTCCAATTGAATTAGTAAATAGCAATTTTCTGATTAAATAAGATAGTGGGGAAAGAAATTTTTGTCAATATGTTAACAGTGAGCGCCACAAATAAGTCCCCACCTGATAGCTAGAGCCTTAAGTATATGGTAGAGTATATGGTATGTAGTGAAATAATTTTAATGACCGAAAAGGTAAAATAAAATCATCTGTGTCAGATTTTACAGTTGTTAATTTTATAATCCCGTGTTTTATTTTACCTTTTCAGTCATTAAAATTATTTCACTACATACTCTATCATATACTTAAGGCTCTAGCTCTGTATATACCCTACCAGGGGCGTGTATAGAAATTTTTTTCGGGGGGGGGGGGCCTGAATTCGAAAATAGGTCTGTCTGTCTCTCTGTATGTACCGATTTTTATCATGAAGGAATTGAGCTACCGGATTGAAATTTTATATTTCAGTTAGGTCCCCCCTCACTCTTTAACAAATCGCCAAAAGACTGTTTTCTGTGTATTTTTTAGTTTTTTTTTTTCGATTTTCTCAAAATTCCCCCCCCCCAAAAAAAAATTTTGTTTAATTCAAAAATCAATTATTTTTTAGATGCTCTTTAAAAAGTACATCAGTAATATTTTTCGTGAAAATTGTTTGAAGTACACTTTACCGATGTATTTCAGATTTTTCAAATTCATTTTCCGGGCTCTTCTGTCCATAGAGCCAATGTTAAATCCCTATGGGGATTTGCATGTTAATTTTGATTCAAAAGGAGGTCCCCTTTAGAACTTTTTACACATTTTGAAAAAATGTTTTCCAATTCTTATGAAATTTTGTATTTATTTAGGATTCTCTATTGTGTATAAAATGTCCAATTATGAGATTAAAATTTTGAAAAATAACCATAGATTATTTCAAGCAGTCAGCATTTAAAAATGCAAGTTTGGAACTAAGGGGCTATGGGAAACTAAATATATCTCGACACAAAAAATCTGGGCCAGAGGACGATACCTACAAGAATATAAATGAATATTTTTTCTGAATTGAAAAGATAGAAATTGTCAATGAATAGATACTAATTTAAAAAAGAAATTAATAGGTAGAAAGTAAATGATTGAATGTTTGTATTGGATAGTGAGACAGCTTTCAGTTTCCATTGAGTGTCCATTAACGAGACTGCTAGCTTCATTCAGCAGCGATGTCCAATGCCAAGCAGAGATGTAATTTTGACATAAATCATTCGGATTCAGGTGGTCCCACCTTTAGGAGCCCAGGGGGCAATTTGAAAGTTCAGATGATCATATCTATCGCTAATTTCTTCTGATTTTTTTCTTCTTCTAACGGTTTCTCCTTAATTTTATTTCTGTTTCGACTTATAAGAAAACTTATTAACTTGTATAAAAACAAGAGATCCGCTCGCATATATCTATGTAAATGGAATATGGTAATTATTTGTGTTGAATGAGTTATTGGTTGAGCCTTGGGGATTCGAAAGAATCGGCATTTGGCATCAAAGGATAACGTTTTTTAACAATGTTCTAAACTTTTATTATGAAGTGTTAAAGTAATATCGTGAAATAGATAGACCACTCTTCATTTTTTTTATTGGATTGACGCCTCCTTTTTATTTTGGAAATAATTTATTTTTATTGGCAAAATATTTTGTATTGTAGAAAAGAAAATTGATGAAAATAAATTCATTTCTAAAGGGCTATGCTTAAAAATAGAAAAAAAATAAAAGACACTTGTTGTATTGTGACTTCAGATCCTTAATCCACAGCTTAGCCACTTGCCTCCTCAATTATTTATTCTATAAATGTAAACAAATCCTCAAGCAGGCACTGTAATGGAATAATAATTTTCTTCTCATAATTAATAAAGCCCTCGGGCTTGGCATAGTTGATAGCGCGCCTGCCTTGTATACCAAGGGTCGAGGGTTCGGGATCCTAGGCAGTCCGATAATTTTATTTAAGCCATTTGGATACCAAATTTGTGTTAAGAATGCCTGGACCCCCACTTGATATAAGTTATACAATAATTAAATAGTTAAGAAAAGCCCCCCCCCCCTTCCTCCCCTTGACCAAGTGACTAAAGTTGTGGACAAATGCCAATAATAATAATCTGAAAGCCACTTGGCGCGGGTTCGGTTCCCACGCAGTCCGATTAATTTATTTAAATCATTTGAATACCAAATGGTATAAATAAATATGCCTGGACCCTCTAATATATATCCTTTTTAAATACTGTATATCGTTAATAGTCTAAATGGCCTAAGATGTCGAAAAGACTTAAAAAAAAAAAATAAATAAAAGGCGATGGTTCGCCGCAGGCTAGTATATTATTATATTATTTATATTTAATTTTTTTTTTTTTTTTTTTTTGAAAAACACTCACACTTTTTTCCCATTCACACTCACATTCACACACACATGGCTTAAATAAAATCATTGGATTGCCTGGGATCCGAACCCCCGACCCTTGGTATATTTAATTTTAATTGATATACAAGAACCTCTGGCAAATAAACAATGATTAATGTGTTTACTGTATATTTGTAAGTTATTCAAGTAATATCACCTCTAAAGTAGAATAATTACACATTATTTATTGAATGTTAATAATATTTACTAAATGGAATAAAAAACACTAAAGAGATGAACGAATGGATTCTCTTAGTTTTTATAAAACCTATTAAAGTTGACCCCATTTTTTTTTAGAGCAGTCTCCGCTTTTATTTATAAAAACATTAAAGTCTCTCTCTCACCCAATAAATATTGATATCAAAAAACTGTTTAAAACCAAATGATATAATATAGCTAGTGTAGGAAATAAAAATAAAGACAAACATTTAATTTGTTCATTTTTTAATTGATATCAATTTATCAGGATTAGAGTTAAATGATTAGAAAGGACTAAAAAGATTTAAATTCTTTTAGCGAAACTGGAAATTATATAATAATATTAATAATAATAATCAACATCACCATCATCGTATTATGGAAATGATATCCCCTTTTCACTAGATTTAATAAATTTGGACTTAATCGGTCTATAATTTATGGGATAATAAAATAAATAAAGGGGTATGAATAGAAATTCATTTCTTATGAGTTCCTGTAACACTCTCTAAAAAATGATTAACTATCTCTTTTAAGACAATTTATAAAAATCTGGTGTGACTTAACGCTCTTACCTACTGCAATCGAAAGTTGTGTACTGTGCTGTCAAATCAAGTATTTTGTGTCGAGATATATTTAGTTTCCCATGGCATCTTAATTTCAAACTTGAATTTTGAATGTTGACTGCTTGAAATAAACTATGGTTATTTTTTAAAATTTTAATCTCATATTTGGATATTTTATACACAATAGAGAATCCTAAATAAATACAAAATTTTATAAAAATTGGAAAAAATTTTTTAAAATGTGTAAAAAGTTCCAAAGGGGACCCCCTTTTGAATCGAAATTAACATACAAATCCCCATAGGGATTTAACATTGGCTCTATGGAAGTAAGACCTGGAAAATGAATTTAAAAAATGAGAAATATTACATCAGTAAAGTGTACTTTAAACAATTTTGACAAAAAATTTTACTGATATACTTTTTAAAGAACATCTAAAAAAAAGTAGATTTTTGAATTTTAATCAAAATCTTTAGAGCCAATTTTGAAAAAATTGAAAAAGTACATCAGTAAAGTACTAGTACTTTTTGGCCGATTTTGTTCTAAAGCTTATTTTGGGTGTCCGTGAAGGTATCTAACTTGAATAAATTTCAACCTCTTTTCCTTCATGCTTAAAATCGTTACGTACACACAGACAGACAGAACAATTTGCGGGACCCACTTTTTTCGACACAGGGGACCTCAAAACGTGTATATCCTTCAAAATCTAGACATCGAATTTTTTACATGATCGCAAAACTTTCTCTCTATATATTACATATATAGGTATGAGAAAGTAAAAATTTGTACAAAAAAAGAAATTATATACTTAATGCTAAAAGCTTCTAATTTACATTTTTTATAATTTCTCTCTTATTTACCCTTGGAAAATAAAAAATGCATGACATAGAGCAAAATTATAGTTTATATTTAAAATGATTTTTGAAGGCAATATCGTAAAATAAAATTGCATCCTTTTTCTTTGGTGCCATATGACTTATAAATAATTCAAGCTAAATAATTTTCGAGATCTATATGTTTGAATAATATATTAACGTTCCATGGCTCTATGAAGTAGAACTCAGCCTTTTCGGAGCATCGGTGTGCTACCCTTTGCCACCCGACCAACAGCTACTAATACTTGACTGGAGATTCTGGGTTCGATTTCCAGGGAGAATATGGACCCTGTTACGCATTAGTGTGTCAAGCGCCATCGATCGCGTTTTGAGAAAATTAACATTAAAGTTTTTTGTTTTCATTGGATTAAGTTATATATAATTTTTTTTTGTCTATTTTGCAAGTAACATTAAATATAATTCTTTTTAGGACATATTTCATAAAAAATACTATTAATTATAGCATTTGAAACAATATTCCGTGCTTAACTCAATTTTTAATTCTTTGGCGCTTGACACACTATTTCATAACAGGGTCCATATATCAATATTAATATTAAAATAAAAAGACTATTTCACTTTACATTGGATTTATTAATTTTTGTTGAAAATGATAAATATAACAATTTTTTATGCGGATTAAATTAAATTTTGAGGATTTTTCAGGTTTGAACTTGAAATAAAGCTTTTGGCTCTTGATTATAAAATTATTTATAAATTTTCGGTTATCTCTTGAGGATCGATGCATTCGGTCGGTGATTGGTTGATGGAAGATAGGCAACCAAAAATGATCAATTCATTAATAGATTTTTCGATTATTTTCTGCTCATGCGAAGTCGTGAAGTTCTTTCTAAAAGAAGAAACTAATGAAAATAATAGAAGTGATTAATCATCTAAATTTATTAAATTATGAAATTTCTTTCAGCACTTATTTTTATTAATAAAGTAAAAAAAATTTTAAATAGATATTAAAATTTTATTTTATTTTGTATTTCTATGATTAAGGGAACAGAATATTCATTTAATAATAAATTAATCCTGACAGTGCTAATTTATTTATTTTTTTTTGTTAATAAATCAAAGCGAGTGTTGAGTGTTAGTTATCATGATGAGTGGGGGCTAATTGTAAAGTAACATTTGTTGTTGTTGATCCGTTTTACACAATGTGATAATTACAATACTTGCGTGTAGAGAGACGACTTGCGTTTTGCTCTATATCGTCGTCACGCAACGCACCACAAAACCGCACTCTAAGGCAATTAACCTCCGGCAATATTAATTTAATAATTAAAGTGTTTGAAGCTTCTTTTAAAGTGTGAAAATTTATCACTTTGCCATACGAGTTAATAACTTGAACTCTGGCAGAGTGTTTACATTCACCGCTGGCTGGCTAGCCATAAACGGATCTAATATAGCGTTTGCACATATGATTCTTTCAAATAATGAACAATAAAATAAATAAAAAAATTTTTCATTAAGGGGGTTCAGGAGCGACGTCTAAACTACTTAAAAAAAAACTAGACTATTATAAGGAATTTTTCAATGCGGTTTTTTTTTAATAAATTAAATTCATAAGAGATTACTGGGACGTCGAGCTATAATTTTTTTAATGACTTATTAAAAAATTAGCGTAATTAATTTTTTTGTTATCAAGCAAATACAAAAAAAAATCTGTCCCAATAATCTTTAATTTTTTTTAAATTTAAATAAAAATGAATTTATTGATATTATTAATCACATATTAATTAAGAAATTTTAAAATAAGCTTATATGATTTATTTAAAAACCAACTGTCAAAATAGTTCAGCATTCTTGCAATAGATGGCAGGCTAGTCTAACAGACGATATAGTATTAGCCATATTTATATATTTTTATGCTTTTATAAAAGATACATAATATATAACATTTATAAAGTATTTATTGTTAAAAGATCAATGAAAATCAACCAAATGCATTAAAAATTATTAGCTACCATTTTGACATCTCTTGGCAAATTTTTGAATTACTTGATTTTGGGCATACTTATCAGGAAAAACATGCGTAACCACTTCGCTTCCGTTGCCCCCTTAACATTCACTAATATTGCAAGAATACATAAATTTATTTTCATTTCTAATATGGCTATCTTCATACCACTGGTATATTTCCTATGGGAGAAATCATAACTTCAACAATTAATAACTCAAAAAGTTATAGAAATTTCAGAACAAAAAAAATTTCCTGTAATCATTTTAAGCATAAAAAAATTTGTTTCGAAATTCCAACAAAAAGTTGCCCAAATATTCCGTGACAGAGAGGCAGACGGGCATTAGCAAATTATATATATAGAACTTCTACTCAATATGAGATTTGAACCAAAACTGGCCAGAAATGTTTTAATTTTTATTCTTCGAGTATCAAAAGTTTTGACTTACTGAATGCTGAGAAAATAAATATTAATAAAAGCGTCATTTAGCCCTTTAAACGCCATGATTTAAATTTAAATGAATCATGGAAATATAGGAAATTTACATATCCCTACCTGAGGGTCCATTTAAATGAATCAATTTGGACTATTCCTCAGGTGGTCCTTCCGGTTAACGTGTGCGTGTGGGTGGTTGACATATGCATCAACACGCAGCACACATTCCGATTGGGAAATATGTCTAATACTTTGTATCCTAACGTAATGGCATTCTTTTTGATGCAATTTCAATGTCAGTGTCACTCACACAATTCAGAAGTAAAATGAAAAATATGTAATTTAAAATCCATTTGAATAACATGCGTTTATTTTTTCTATGATAAGATATCTCTTCCTGTTTGGCAAAATTATTTAAAAAATATATTTCGAAATATTTTTTGATAAATTGAAAAAAATCTGGTGTGTTAAGTTCATATTTTGTTTAGATTTTAATTTGATTTAAGGAGACCAAATAGAAAAATCTGGTCGCACAGCACAAAAATTTCTCTTACCATTCTGGAAGAGAAAGTTCTGTACTGTGCTTGTCCAACCAGAATTTTGGTGTTGAGATATATTTAGTTTCCGACAGTAGGGTACATTTCAAGTGAAAAGATGTAAAATTTATAAGTATGGGAAAATATTTATATTTTGTTACCATGGCAACCATTTCTCCTATCTTTCCTATGGAGTACAAAAGTAAAGTGGTCTTCAGAAGATTTCAATGACTAAAAGAGAATAAACATTTTAAAAAATAATTGATTTTTGAATTTTAAACAAAATCGTTGGAGCGAATTTTGAAACATTCGAAAAAAAAAAAACTGAAAAAGTACATTAGTAAAGTACTAGTACTCTTTGGTCGATTTTGTCCAAAAGCTTTGTGTCACGTCCCATGGGGGGTGCCTAACTAAAAGATACAATTCCAACTTCCTAGCTCTTTTCGTTCTTGAGATATTTTGTTCACAGACACACACAGACAGACAGACAGACCATGTCGCGAAAACCACTTTTTAGGATTTAGGGGACCTCAAAACGTGTATATCCGTCAAAATCTCGACATCGAATTTTTGACATGAATCCAATACTTTTTCTCTCTATATATTATAATATATATAGAGGCAAGAGAAAGTAAAAATAATTAAATAGTTAATTATGAATGTTGATTTAAGAAAAAAAAAGTAGGCCTAATGTTAGATGAAGCTCAGGAACCTTTTTCACAATATTAAATAGGATTCGGACCAAGAGGTTCAATTAAAAGTCAAAAAGTTTTTTAAAACAAAACTCTATTTGACCCCGGACAATGTTTTCGTACTCTTCCTGTAGGACTTCTTTACTGTTTGGCTAAAAAGTAATAGGTTTTAAAAATAAACTATAGTAAGTTTTAATAATATGAAATGGGCCGAGGGCAACCATTGTTTTAACTTAATTAATAACATTGTACTGCGTGCTACTGCCAGGTAAACAGTTGATGTCAACAAATTAACTCTTCAGATAATTTAGGTAAGTAATTTATTTCTTCTTCTTCTCTCCTCGCCTTGTCCGGCGATGCGGGGTCAGCGGACCTCACTCCCTCCAACAGTATCATGCGCTTATACGACCGGAAGAAATAGAAGAGGCCGGCCCGTCGCACGGTCTAACGCCTGTTGAAAAGAGAAAGGAAGAGACAGACATTTAAAGAACTGAAGACTGCCTGTAACAGCTCGGGCAGATCGTGGTGGCCATCCACATGCCGACAAGATATGGGCCCCTGAGGAAAGGTAAGTAATTTAATATTAATTAGTATATGTAAAGCGCTAGCCATTCATTTCCGGAGTATGTAGCCTATGAAAACTCTCTTGCTGATTGGCTATAGTCAGAGGTGTGCAGAGGGGGAAATTTAAAATTTAAAAAGCATGCAATTGCTCGCCGAAGGCGAGAGATCTTTGAGTTCATCATAGACTTTTCTATTCTATTCAGGCCTTAAATTCCAAATTTCGTTAAATTTGGACTTGTGGAGTCCAAATTAATAAAAATACAAAAATAGGAGAGCTAGGGATCATTTTGAGTTCATTATAGTCTTTTATATTCTACTCTGGCCTTAAATTCCAAATTTCATCAAATTTGGACTCACGGGGTCCAAGTTATGAAAAACTCAAAAATAGAAGAGCTAGGGAACATTTTGAGTTCATCATAGTCTTTTGTATTCTACTCTAGTCTTACATTCCAAATTTCATCAACTTTAGACTCACTG